>JNDP01001046.1:0-81633 GCA_000696975.1 Apophysomyces trapeziformis B9324 | reverse complement strand
CGACACAAATCACCGCTACGAATGCGGGACCCGAAAGGGTTTAGATTTTTACGGTAGGAGTATTAGGCAGTGTTTCTAGTTAGGATTGTTTTACTAACGTTTATCTTTCGCAGGTGGTCACATCGGTAAGCTCACTATCACATTTTAACAGAGGATACTCACCAACAATTACTGGCAAATTCTTTATAACTTTTTATCTCCAAATCTTCAAACAATTTTGGGCGGAATCTTCAAAAACTTTTGAATAAACCAGTACTTGTCTTTGAAGAATTGCTGTAAAGTGACCGGACAAAAGTGTGAACAGATTTGAAAATTGTAGACAAATTTTTACCCTCTGGTCCAAACTTGCCATTAAGAAAAGTCCTTCAATACAAACGGCAGACTTTTGAAATATGGATATGTTATAGATACAATTATAAAGCATAAATCAAGCAAAAAGGAGCGTAAAAGAAGCCTAAAAAAATGCGATTTTGGGATGTTCACCCTCGTGTGCTTCTTATACTGGGATTACCTCAATCGATACCTTTTTGAAACAATCAAGCAAGCTTGGTGGGCTGGTGCGCAGTATCCCCAACTTCCAGAGCTTATGCCATCTGGTTTTCCGTCTTCCATCTCTACCTCCCATAAGTGAAAATGATACAACAGATCTAGCAAACTGGGTTATACGTGTAGGCCAGCTGCAGAAAGCTATACAAGTCTGCACTGCTTCTCCTGGGCAGCTCCGACTTTATCTATACCCTCAGCGCACATGGTGTCTCAACTAACCAGGCCAACCAGAAGCTATTCCTCTTGGCTGACGAATCGTAATACGAAATTGGCAGACTTCCTGGTCTCTCCCATTAGTGCACAAAGCCATTACACCTTGGTGGCTTTTGCTGCATGGCTTTCTACCCACTAAATTGCGTCTTCATCAATTAATACCTACTCTTTCCCTTCGCCAAACTGTACTTTTTGTGTCGACAACACTGAGGATGAAGAACATTTCTTTATCATTGCCCCGAAAAATAGCATATCTGGCAAGACACATGGCATTTAGATGGTCCTGCACCTACACTACCTGAAATTTGGTCCTTGCTCCTTCAACCTTCTGCACAACACCAACCAGTACATCTCTGTATCGGCAAAGTAATCTCTATTCTTTGGACCTGCCATTGGACCTTTATTTTTGAAAATAAGTCTTGGTCAAAAGAGGCTGCTTTGTCTACTTTCTACAATATTATTGCTGATCATAGTTTAGAGCATTAGTTCTATAACCACATCCGATAAATAAAGACACATAATACAAAAATCCATTGTGCGCTTCCTCCCTTTCTTTTAATCACTTCTTCAAGCCTTTCTGGCATAGTAGCTATAAATTCATTGATTTTATCAATATCTATACCATCCCAAGCCTTATCCAGAGCTAGTTCCATTTGCTTGGCTGTTCTTACTCTTGGCTTCATGTTCTAAATACTATCCTTCGTCTGGGACCAAATATTTTCAATCGGATTCGGTTCAGGCGAAGTGGCAGGCCAGTTTAGCTTCTCCAGCATATGAAGTTTCCTCCATTCTGTAGCAATGCATGCTACAGATAGGTCTTTATGACCTTGCGTGCGGATTGGCCTGTATAGGCGATGATTAAGATAGCGATCCTTGTACTTACCAGGTACTTTTGTCACACATCGGATTGACAAAGGTATCTATAGACAAATTAATCGAAACTACAGTAAAAGATAAAGCCAAAAGAAAGGATAAAAAGGGACAACAGGACGTCTTAACAATGAAGGAACGCGTCATAACATGACACGTTAATGTTGGGGTAGTCGCGCGGATAGGGAAATAGTTGTCATTCGATGTCGTTCGAACAATGACTGCTACTAAATATGGATTCGTCTAGTTGACTAGTAGTTGTTCATACGTTGTCGAAGTCCTGGCTCTGATAGATAAGACCTAAGGTCATCACGATTAGTGCCGTGAATCAATTCATGAAGCCATGAGAACATTATCTGGCGCAAGATCATATATCGTTATTCATATGACGTTGGAAAGTCGATACGTTTCCTTGAAAGCTAACGGTAGGTACGAGGTATTTCTTTTTGGGTAAACGTAGCAAACGGTGCCGGTTGCTTTATAAGATGCCGCTTGAGACAACAAGTGTACAACTTTATTACTCTAAAGCATATGGACTCGTTCCTAAGTTGCGCAGTTAAGATTATGTTAACAGAAAATCATACCGTTGCCAGAACGGAGTCTGACGAGGTGGTTTAGGTCCAAGGCACGCTTTATTCTCAGATAAATTACAATAATTTTCTTCTTCTACTTCTTCATCGCCTTTCGGCGTGCATCGAATTTTTTCACCGGCAAAAATAAAGGCGAGCGGAATAAACTACTAAATATATCGGTATAAAACAAGGTTTTCCTTGACAAAACAATGATACAATCGTTCTTTCTGGGTTGGGTGTCCACATCTGAGGATCGAGTGGCGGCAACGGTACGATTGTGTTTCGTTGGCACTCGCACAATCTTCGTTGCCGCCACTCGGTCCTCGGATGTGGTTGTCTTCTCAGAGTCCGGTGAAAAATCGTTCCAATGATCTTTGCTCCTTGTTTGAGTTGGTCGTTCGGTCGTAAATAGTGCTTCTCAAAAGTGTCGCTCCTCAAGCTCCAGTTTGCATGTAATTTTACTTCGTCAATTTCCGATCCCTTAAGTACTGCACAGGTACTAGTGGCAGCCCTGAATGAATGTGCCTTGTAGCGGTTGGTGTCGATTCCTGCTATGACCATTGCCACTTCAATCCAATGTACCACCGTGCCGCCGACGACCTCCCTTCGTTTCTCTTCTGACTCTATGAAGCCGAGAAATGACTTGTGTTCTGGCACCCGACCTTTGCGTATCTCTTCTCTTCTGCAGAAATAGTTCTAACGTTTTTACTGGACGCAACACTTGATCTGTTGTTTCCCCTAGTTTTGACGCCTTTCCTGTGGTTTCCTTGGAATACCGTGCAACGCTAGTAGCTCCCATGATGGTCTATCCATTGTCGTAGTGCAGTTCAATGTCCCGGTATTGTAGATTTGCAATATCTGATCTGGGTCTCCACATGGTTGCTAATGACACGAGTACCACAGTTTTTCGTTGCAAGCGCGCCAGGGAGAGTTTGTCTGATGTACCCCAACACCGGATGAGCCTTGTTACGAATCTGACATCCCAAATTTCATCTGTAACCCGGGGAAGTACGAATTCCGTCTTTTTCTTTGCTTTAAAAAACAGCTATAATAGTCTTCGGTCTGTGAGCGGTAGATCGTTTGGGTAAATACCTTGGAATACACTCGAGAGGGCGGATCGATATCCATTTGGTGTCGATACCAGGAAGGACAGGATGTCTTGTTCTCTTAATTTTAATGGTTCTAGCAATGGGTCTTGTTATCTGCACCATTCTATCCAGTGTCTCCGATATCGATTATTAGCCTTCTGTGTCTCAGATGCTCGCGACTTGTTTCGAGAAATTTTGTTGGTCAATCGTTGGGTTACAACGTCATCTCAGCGTGAGGGCAGCAAAATGGTCACGAAACTAAATGATCGGAACGAAGACGTTCAATGCGCTAATCACAAGCAGTATGCACATCGATGCACCGAGTAACCCTGAGTGTGGCGCCAACACCCTAAATTTTATATTGGATCATCGTTCTTCGCTTGCATGCAAGGTACTCATTGATAAACACTCTTGGGAGGCTGGTTATGCCCTTTCTGAAATACCACATGGCAAAACCATTGAAGAACACAATCATGTTGCTCAGTTACGACAGCTTCGTACCAAATTTGATCAACAATCGACATATACGGCTTCTCGTGCTTCATTGCTAAATGGTCCTCTACAAATGCAGTTCACAATCTACACATACTGGTTGTTTGGAGACACAAAAATAACTGACGGAAAGGTAGTTTCGCCGTTTTTTTTTTTTGCTCTTGCGAAACAAGTTCTCAACGGCAATGAGGGCACCGCAACATTGAGCCGTCAAACAGTGCAAAAGCACTTCAATGACGCTACAGCAAACGGAAAAGTCAAATCTGCACTGGCAAATACTTTGACCCTTTTCGATAGCGCTGAAGGTGACGCCATGATACCCATTATCGGCAACTCTGCTTTGGGGAATTACTGCAGACACTCCACTACAGGACACTCCACTTGGGGACACTCCACTTGGGGACACTCCAATCTACAGCACTCCGCTATTTTCGTACTACATTCCACCTGTTTATAGTAATCATCGTCATCTTTATTTTACAAAGCGCTCAGGATTGGGGGGATTGGAGTGTCCCGTTGGAGTGTCTGCAGTAGTTCCACTTCTCTGAATGTGGAAGCTGAGTCCTTGGCAAAAGCAAACAATTGTATGGCTGTACCGACAGTTTTTGACTGTGTCGTGAAATATTGACTGTTCACATACCTTTTCTCAACGCATTGTCCTTTTTCTGACCCTTCTTCATGTATTCCTCTTTTCGATGCGCCTCCAATATATAACCATGTTGAATTTCCAATATGCAAGCATTAGTAGCACTCTCATCATTCCCGACTTTATACATTCTATCTTACCAATATTAAAGTCTGATCTATCGCTTACTACGAAATTTCCCAAGTCTGTGGGAAAAGCGTGCTAGATCAATAGAAACGGACAAAAATCATTCTATGCACAAGGAATAGAAGGGTCAAGACCTCTCGGAGGATTTTCCGGATTATGGCACTGAGAAGCATGAAAAATCAATACTTGCTCGCAACTACTAATACTTAATTCGCACTCTCATGGTCATCAGCTACGTATGAATATATTCCCACATGGTACCACTGCTCTATGCTAATAGCTATTTGTACAAGGATGTGAGTCCCTTGTCACGGCTCTTTCTCAAAGCCAACTGTTCCAAGGAATGTTGTTCATGTGACTACTCAAGTCCTCATCAACGTTATTTCCTTTGTTCATCTTCGTATAAGGATGAAGTGCTCATGTAGTGTAAACATCCCATTCACTAAACGATAAGGCGAAATATAAACCTAAGTATGACAGCCATTTGAGTATATTTCTATTTTTCAGAACATGCGATTTGATTGAAGTTGGAATATGCACTATATGTACAGTATGCTAATGAAGCTATTCTTTTACTTCTTCAGTAGAGGTGCCATTTGTATCTTGTGTAGCCTCGTTTTCTGAAGCATCCGAGTTAACCGACTCGGAATCAGAAGTCTCCGCGAGTTTTGCAATCTTGTTTTCAATCTCCTTCTTCTTGTGCTTCATTGCTTGCTCTCGGTCGTCTTTAACCTTCTCCAAAAACTTCGGTACCCCTTGAATCATCTTATCAAAAGTTTCATTGGTAGGGTCGGAAAGCCCGGATTCCATCAGTACGCTGATAAAGTAACTCTGAACCTCTGCTGTAGTGACCTTTTCTTCTGGAATACAATCAAGGAGCTTTTCACAGTAACGCTCAAGGCTCGCTTTCCTTTCACCAACCACAGGCTCCATAGTATCATAATCGTGCCCGAAGAAACGCCAAAACATATCTTGAAGCTGACCTCGATCTGCATAACTCAATAATACTTTGACATCCATTCGTCCTGGTCTTAGAAGTGCTGGATTTAATTTGTCGATATCATTACCAGTCATAAAGACCACTATCCTATTGTCAGCTAACCACTTGTGAAAAACTAGTTCAACACTTACTGGATCCCTCCTGGCCTTGGATTCCATCTAATGCGTTAAGCATGCCTGACATGGTCACGGAGGAAGTCTTTCTTCCACTGACACTTGATTCATAGTGATCAATATCTTCAATGACTAGCAATGACTTGAATGGAACGTTTGAAAGCATATCACTAAAGTCACTATCAGACTTGACTTCCAATAAACTGACAATAGCGACGTTCATCCCCAATTTGCTCTACGTCGTAGACACTTAGTATACTAGTATAAACAATGGGTTTTAAAAGTAACCTACAGCGAGTGCTTGTATTAATGATGTCTTGCCAGTACCAGGAGGACCATATAATAAATATCCTCTACGGTAAGGGATTCCTCGGGCTTTGTACCATTTCTTTCGTCTACAAAACGTCTCCATATCTGTAACAGGTTTAGGATTACATCGGCGCTTCACGCATAAAACTTACCGTTTAGGATCTTTTCTTTGACACCGCGCTTTAAATTGACAGTTGTAAATGAGCGCGGTTCAACGCTTCTGATCCAGCTCCAATTAAAAGTGCCATATTTATAGATATCAATCTACAAAATAAAACAGCGCGTTTGATTAGGCGTTCCATCACTCTACCATGTTTACCTTTTCATCGTCGCTTTGATTATATTCATCGCACCACTCCTGTATGAATTGCTGGAGCGTATCCAAAGATTTACCTTTCATTCTATTGAGTAAATGTATCGGTTAGTAAGAAACACTAAAGATTTCTAGAGATCTTTACGAGATTTCCAGATATAAGTTTCGCAGAGCAACCGTAGTATCGGCAGGTTTGTCCCCATCTTCCTGTCGACGCGTAACACGAAGCGTATGACCCTTATATTGAATTTCATTTGTCGTATTTACCACTTCAACACTGTCAGATGCTAGAGGAAAACTGGAATATCAAACTTACGAGGATAAAAGCCTACTTTCGGCAACTCTTTCTCCTTTGTCAAGTCATCATCATCTTCCTTTGGATTTGGTGCGTATATTGCAACCGCCTCCTTTAGGTCAGGAACCCTAGTGGTATGCTTCCGCACAAAGTGATCCACAGCATCATACACTCCGTCCACTTGTTTGATCTCCACAGACACCGTGTTACTATTTAACATTCGTTCCCACAATATTGCCAATAATCGGTCCCAATTGGTTCGCAGAATGGCTAGATAATCGCGTCAAGCTGATATTACTTGAAAGTCATTAAATACATACGTGCTGCGTAGAAAACCACACTGAGTAACACAACGTCGTTTCCAAAATACTTTTTGCATAGATTTGACAGTCGTGGTCCAAGTAGGCCTTCCCAAAACGCTTCCTCCGACATCCTTTCCAGGAGCGTAAGGATTTTGTCGAATATCAGCTTAGCTTGTGTGGCTTTTGAAACTCTGAAAAGGGAGCTTTGTACTGGCATAGCTTTTGTGAAGTGAGAGTGGTTAAAAGCAGAATAAGGTAGATGCATTCTATGGGGAGTCTTATATATGGCGTAGGGCGTCTAAAAGCAAATGTGCTGTGCCACTTGTTTCGTGCAACCAGTGGCATGAGTCACAGTGCAAAAATAGTATCATTTGATTTGTGTTTGCCTCTCTTCGCCCAGGATTTGATTTAAAAATTGATAGTATACGGGTATGTTGTCAAGGTTTTGCCGTAGCTCTTCGTCCTTATATTGGATAGTCTAAAAAGGTTAAATAATTGGCGTGTAAGTAATTTCACATAAACAGAAACTTCTGCATGGCGCAGAATCCATGGGTTAATTTCTGGGCAGCTTGTTTTAATTTTCCAAAAGAAATCGAACTTCCGCAGTAAGATACCTGAAACGGTTCCAGGTAGGACCATTCCAGGGACTGATATTCCACGTAGTGTGACATACGTTGACAGTGAGATACAAATCCAGTCAAATGCGAAAAAGGAAATGTTAAGTAACTACGTACTTTGTCAGGATAGGCGGAAGGAACTATGATGGTGACACCAATGCAAAGCACCGTCATAACATGAGCAGGTAAGAACGTTCCTGTGTACCTACTCTACAGTGTTGGCAAAAAGTAATGTTACTATTTAATGAAAATTACTGTTGTCGTCCTACGCTATTTATCGATCCCATACTCTGGCTGCCTATGGTCCACCAGAATCGAAGTCGCTGTATACGATGGCGTCCCGGATGGCTAGCTGGCGGTTCACCGGAACCATGTCCAAGACACCCGATCCATCACTTATCCAGTCAGCACGCGATAACCTGCTTGGATTTGCACCTACCCTTTGCATGCCCAAATCCATACCAGGTCCTTTGTCATTGCTTTTAGATATACTTCCAACACACTTTTTCCTTTCTTGTCATACCGCTCTACCCCGGATTCAACGATAGCTGACAATATATTCCATCCTACATGAATTTGACCACTTGCACCTCTGCAGTTTAATTTCGGTTCCCAGTTCTCTTGGTCGGAGTCGATAGAATGGCTCCATCGCTTCTGTTGACCCTTTCAAGCTCTTCGATACCTATTGGCCTGCCTTACATTTTTTACCCTCGTGCCGAAAGTGGTGAGGGAATATTGTTGATGGGGCGCGGCAATCCTGAGCCTATGGATTGTCTTATTGGCGAAGAACGTTTTCTTGTTGAGAAACTTGCTTCACATAGTAATTACTTGGAAAATCTTCCAATTTAGATTCAGAATATTTTCAGCGGCGCTCTCATCGTCATAGTCGAATACAGATAGATAAGCAAAGTAATAAAGACATTTATATGAAGGAAGCAGCTGGAAAACGTGAGATTACTCGGTATAGTATTAGGGATAAGGAGCGGTTCTTTAAAAGGAAGATAGACAAGCGTTTGAGCGCATACGCTGAAGCTAAACAGTTGGATACTGGTATCCGTACCGCTCAGAGATGTGTTAAGCAATACGGTAAACGTGATGAAAGTAACTTTGACGTTCGCAAAAAGTCAGGTCGTAAACCGACTCTAAAAGAGGAGCAACGACAGGATACTTCGCTCAGCAAATTTTACAGAGATTTGCGCTTAGCAATATAAAGCTTGGAAAAGATAAATATATATTTTAGGAGCAATCACTGTAAATCTTTCGAAACCAATAACTACACGTGTGTTGTATAGCATAGAAGTAATGGGGATAATAATGAACGGAATATAGGATCAATTATGTACTTAATACTTGAAACTCGGATTTTTCCAATGGGTGATAATCGTATGCGACGGTATCATGAGCATTACGCCATACACCGTTTGTGTACTAAAAACCATAAGTGTCGGTCAGACAAATATTTCGTGTTTGGCTTGATCCATGGAGACTTTCATGCGCTTGATATGGCTGTTGCCTTGTATATGTTTGTTCATCCTCGCTTATATCATGATCACAGCTAAACAAATTCTAAGGATTTCGTGACACTATTGGGTGGTTACAAACTGGGGAATACCAGGTGTCACGCATCGAGCTAGACAATGAATGTCCTGGCTAGGGCTTGGTTTGGATTCTCAACCAAATAGCAACCGTGGCTTCCGTTGTATAGCTCAAGCAATATATGACGACGAAATTTAAGAATGCGCGTGAAAGAAGAGATAATAGATTGGTACATCAAGAACAAGAACGAGGTTTACAAAGCTATGGCTATCATTGATATCTTGCTTAATCGGTCAGAAACTGAGCAGCTTTTGTAGGTGTAATAGACGAGCAAGACGTTGTACCAACCTTGAACAATTTCGATTTAGTCGCGCCAAGCAGCTGTTGGTTTGATTCCATTGACTGTCCACAGATTGTGGTAGATTGTTACAACAGAGCAGTGCCTGTCTATTCTGAGACGGCTGGCAACAACTTGTTTTTGCCATTCCGAAGTGACTCGCGGGAGACATTCAGACCACTTATGCTATACCTTGCTCAAACGGAAGTCAGACATTAGTACCTGATTGACTTGGAAAGGAAATTTAGAAAGCTAATTTGGCTATCTTTTCCCCCCGTTATATCAATCAATGAGAATAAGACTTGGTCTTTACAGCAACAGCTTCCTGTACAAGCTGGAACATTCTTTGAGCGACAGCAACATAACACAGCTTTGTATCATTTATCAGTCATATATCTGAGAGTTAATAAAAAGCATGAAACGCTACCATTTAAGACATACATTAATGAAATAACAGCAATGACCACATTTTGGTTTTGAGCAGAAGTTAACACAGTGCAACAGCGATTGGCGTTTTTCAACAACTTTGATGGATGAATTAGCAACATTCTTGTCCTCTGAAGCAGTGAACTATGATCTCAATTTCGACGATAACCAGTATATGGCTCTGACAAAATGTATCACTGACCTCAGTCTATCAACAAGGGCAAGGAAGCAAGTGGTACTTTATGTTATGACGATGTCTGCTGATGTCAATTATGGTCAAAGTTGTGTTCTTCGACAAATTGCCAATTTGTAAGTTAAAGCTAACGGGATGTATGTTTACGACGATATATCTCTGGGGAATTGCTTAGGACACAACATCCGCTAAATCATAATAGGGAAAAATGTCGTGTCAAGTTGTACAATTGTCTGAAAAAGATATTCTTCCTACAACAAATCTGAATTAGTTAAAGATTAGTGTGTTCCGACTTTCAATCTGTTGAAGCACTGGTGCGATCGAAGCGTACAACAAGGTGTTCGTGGGACCCTTATTTATCGTAGAAAGATCAGACCAGACTATGTATCCACCGTTTTGGAAGAACTATTTCACTATTGGATTTGACGTCACTCTTACATATATCATGAGCCTTAATCTATATGTTAAAATGGTTGGAATTCATTTGTACTCTAGTTTCTCTCTCGAAACTTGTATTGCTCCCACTATTCTTGCTCACCTATGTATACGACAGTATGATATGATATTCCTTGCTCTACGTTTTGTATCGGAGAGTCATAATACATGCTGTGTAGTACTCAGAGCTTTATTTGGCCTCTGTACAACTGGACACGACATTTCTCCCTATTAATGGGTTAGCGGACGTCTTAGTCCTAGGTAATTTACTTCCTATTGTGCAGTGTACAAATATTACTGATAGTACATTGTTGGTTTGATCTTCGTAACAGAGCGTCATATGGACAGAATTATGAGTCATTAAACCCTTTAACTTCCCTTGAATTCCATGATGTTCATCAAGGGTTTCTATGTGATTCTTGTTAGGCATCGAATACATACTAGTTCCATGGTAAGATACATCTTATTTGCAGGACTTTAAGCCAACCTCCTTAAGTCTTCGACCTTTGCCCTTCATTTCCATTTTTTGCGCATTGCCTTTAATCCCAAATAACGATTCAACAAAAAGGTTGAAATGTATCATATGGTTTTATGACGCCTGTCAGCGTTCTTCTCTATGTCACTTGAGTATTTGCGCGCGTCCGACTTCGTTAGTGGTTCACTTTGACGTTCTACCCATAGCGGGCTAATACGAGCCATCGCGCATCTGTAGTATAAAACGTCGATGCATGAGATGAAAGCACAATTCCTAGGAGTATCACTTGTTGTTCACTTTTACGTGGTTATTACTTATCGTTGATGTAGAAAAGGAGATGTCCATGAATAATTTACGAGTTTATTGAAACTTTGTGCAGAAACGGTATATCAATTAGCAAGCTTAAAGTGGACTTACTGCTTCAAACTTATGTACTATTTTAAACTAATCTCTAAGGATAGATGAGATCCTGGCAAACGGACTTCTACGCAAAGATTCTGATTTTGATGCTTGTCTGTCCCAGCAAAGCAAACATATGACGGTTAATCATTTTAGCGCCGGGACTTAGGTTTGGGCGTGAATGCAGTCAGAGCGGGAGCTATCAAAGGAGGTTTTCTCCTCTCTTCAAAAAGTTTACCTGTGTTTAACTTTTGCTCTGGCTCTTGTAAGCCTCCTCCCAAATTCTGGGCACAATGATGAAAGGACTGAAGGGTGTTGTAAGCATTATTCATATCTGAGACGTTACTTGATTCACATGTTGCTAGCTTACTAGAAGTAAATCTTCTCACCAAAATGATTCGAAATCTCAGTCGCAAAAGCAGCAATCTAACCAATCTCCTCGGTCAACATCCTCGCAAAAGTCCATATCCCCTGTTTCAACTGGACAAAATTCTCAACAACAAGAAGCAGCCAAACCAGCAACCAGCGTGACCATTACCACTGTTGACCAGCAAGACGATAGCCAACCTAACTTTGTCAATGTGGGTTTCCACAATGCTAGCGCGTACTCGTATTAAGATAAAAATAGGCTGCGTCACCCGTACGAAATTCTTTAACTGGGAGACCTGTTGATGGTCCAAAGAATATGGCTATGAATAGACTGAAATCGACACCCAAAGACACAATCCCTGTTGGCAAGGGACCACGACGACAGAAATCTTCCCGCTTCCATGTTCGTGAAAAAGTAGAGCTTGAGAAATATCCACACTTTAACGGTAAACATCATTAAGACTATCGATGTAAGTTAGGATTGACAATCCTTTGCAGAGGTTCCACCATCACAGAGGCACGAACTCTTTGTCAGAAAGCTTCATCAATGCATGGTTCTATTTGATTTTAATGACGCATCTTCGGACCTTAAAGGCAAGGAAATTAAGCGACAGGCTCTTCAAGAGATGCTAGAGTACGTCGCCACGACAAGAGGGACGATCACCGATAGTATCTATCCCGACGTTATTCGGATGGTAACATCTCTTCTGAGAAAAAGTTGTATGCATCTGACCTAAAGCGTTCTAGTTTACTATCAATCTGTTTCGAACGATCCCACCTCCTCTTAGCACGGTCGAAGCATTCGATCCAGAAGAAGACGAACCTGTATTGGAATCAGCATGGCCACATTTGCAGCTAGTATATGAATTCTTTTTACGATTCGTTGAGTCTCCTGATTTTAACGTGCATATTGCTAAGAAGTACATTGATCAGAAGTTCATTTTGCAGGTAATACAAATGCACAACTGCGATTTAGATGATATATATTCATATGAATCTAGCTACTTGAACTGTTTGACAGCGAGGATCCTCGTGAACGCGACTTCCTGAAGACAACGTTACACAGATTATATGGGAAATTCTTGAACTTGCGTGCGTTTATTAGGCGATCCATCAACAATATTTTTTTTCAGTTTATCTATGAATCAGAGCACTTTAATGGGATTGCAGAGCTGCTGGAAATACTTGGAAGGTAAAAAGGTCTTGTTAGTCGTTCAATTCACAGAGGGTTATGTTTATAGTATCATTAACGGTTTCGCACTGCCGCTAAAAGAGGAGCATAAGATATTTTTAAGCAAAGTTTTAATGCCTTTGCATAAACCATCTCCTCTGGCACTGTACCACCCGCAGCTGGCCTACTGTGTGGTACAATTTCTGGAGAAGGACCCAGCTTTGACATCTGAAGTAAATATAAGATACGCAATGTTCCAGTCGCTTATTGTCCTTAACGGTATCCCATAGGTTGTGTATAGTTTGCTACGGTATTGGCCGAAAGTCAATAGTGCTAAGGAGGTCATGTTCCTTAATGAAATTGAAGAAATTTTGGACGTGACAGATGCAGTCGAATTCAAAAAAATAATGATACCTCTGTTTCAGCAATTGGCGCAGTGTGTTTCCAGCCCTCATTTTCAGGTTGCAGAGCGGGCTCTGTACTACTGGAACAACGAGTATATAGTAAACCTCATCAGCGACAACATCGATACAATAATGCCAATTATGTTTCCCCCGTTATACAAACATTCAAGATCACATTGGAACAGGTACCATGCTGTTCACAAGCGTTAGACTTTCTCATTATCTATAGGACAATTCATGGCCTTGTGTATAATGCATTGAAACTATTTATGGACATTCGTCCATCCTTATTCGACCAGTGCACAGATAAATTCAAGCATGAAGAAGATCAGTAAGTTATAATCAAATCTTGTACTAAGGCTGATCAAAAAAGCGGAATTAGAAAGCAAATGGTTCGTGAACGTCGAGCATTAGCATGGAAAAAATTGGAGGCAATAGCATCATCAAAGAGAGCTAATGGTATGGGTAATAGATGCGTTCCATAACCTTATATGTCTCGTAGAGAACTGCCAATCTGTGGTAGAAAACCCAACTTAGATTTACTATTCTCTATGTTGAAAATTAAAAATAATGGGATTCGTTTGCATAGGGAGACATTGACTGGGTCCAAGCCGCTTGTATTACATGGACCAGATGACTTAACAGGGAACATCATCAGTATTCCTACATACTGCTTATTGAATGATAACTTTCCATGGACGCAAAATCTATTTTAGAGTAGCTCGACTATGTTTCGATAAACAGTAAAGTTGTATCAGGTGAAAATCGATGTCCTGCTCTTCCGACAATGAATGTCACCAGTTGCAGAATACCTATCAGCGATTCATTGGCGCTATCCGTGGCATCTGTGCTCGTATTCAACAACGCGCTCACACCTATACCTTCTATTTCTTTGCCTCCACCATTTTTTTTTCCAAAGGGTTTTCCCAACAGATGTATCCCTATTGGTAGATTCTATGATATCTTCCAGCACATCTAATTTCAGCATCGCCTTCTTGCCTTGATGGGAGTGCGACGGGATTTCCTTTGATTTGGAAAGTAAATTTGCGAAAACTTCCCAAAGAGAAGACCAATATATATTACGTCTCACACACGTTTTAGGCACCCCCTGATATGATTGACAAAGCATGTGCTCCGGCAAATGTTTGACAGCGAGGCTTCGATTACTCATGGGGACTTAAAAGTTTTTCGGAGAATGTCCTTTTATGGTAGGATCTTTGCACAATTTGCTTGTACTTCTCTGATGATCAGTCCTTCCGCTTGCTTGCTGTAACTCTGCTTTGCTTCATATTTATGCGTTTCTCTTCTCATCTGCTTTTGCAGACTTGATCAGGACATTGGACTTCTTCAGGGATCATAGACCTTCAACGACTTGTAAGCAAGATCCAGGAAGCGTGGGAAAAGTGAAGTGCCTGCTTCAGGAATGCTTTCAACATCCTTGCAAGGTGAGCTCTTTGCCTCATCAGCAACTGTTTGTGTAACATGGAGTGAATCGATCATCTTTGTTCTTTCTCTCAGTGAGGCTCACTTTGGTCAAATCACTATTTAGCTACCAACACGCCACGGTTGCAAAAGCATTGCTGTTTGCCTGAACGTATTTTGCGTTGAATGACACTAGGTAGCTTAAAGTCACCATCTTCAGTATGTCTTTGCGCTTTTTATGCTTGAACATCTTGGGATAGAGGAGAGACAAAGAAGTGATGATAAAATCTTTCCGCAGTCTTCCGATATGGAACACCACTTTTTTACCTAGCCCCTCGCTGGATAATGTAAGACTGATACCAATCGCTTGACGCATGACATTATACGACTCCCTTCTCTCTGACAACGGAACATTCATATAGCGTCGAGACTTTTGCACCTATACTACCTAAAGTACTGAGGCGTTTCCAATATTTTCCGTAAACAGTGAAAGACAATTTTTTTTTTGGAAATACACTGTGAAATCGATTCGAAAAGCGACATTTAGTATGTTAAATAGTTCGACTTTTTTGCACTTGGGAGGGAGCAACATACATTCATACGATGGACGAGGTTGTTTTCCGGAAACACCGATGGAGTGTCGCCAAGATCCAAATATGGTAACGCCTACTCGTGCACTGTAGTTATCCCAATAGGAAGCATATCGAGAACAGCAGATTAGCAAATTATAATCGACTAAAGCCAGATTAATCTACGCTAAATATTATGTTTATCTTAAAATGTTCAATGTGGCATGCGGTTGGGTTTTTAGATCATATACATTCAAGGGCAATTCTGCGGACGTGGTGCAAGGGGCGAAAACAGCGCGTCCCAAAATGATGCTGCAAGTGACTGTTTTCTGTACGTGTCTGAACGCAAACGCTTTTCGGCGGCTCCTGTCAAGCATCTTTTCATCATCATCACTCTTTACGATGTCTCGCCCTATGATGGTAATATTTGTTCATATTTCCCTCAAGTTTGTACACAAGCCGTTTTTATGGACATCAATCGCGATCACGCCATCATCGCATCTTCTTTCGAAACCAATCGATCAGTCCGCGTGCCACATGATGGCCGTTGGTTGACGACCGTGACGTTTCGTGGCATCATGACAAACGGCTGTGACAACCTAACAATTTGCAACAACAGATTGCAACTAATCATTTTTATTATAGCAACCTCAAATTATCCTTCTGAAAGAAGGCACAGATTCTTCTCAAGGAAAGGGTCAACTTCTTTCGAACATCAATGCGTGTGCAGCCGTCGTTGATACCGTCAAAACAACCTTGGGACCACGAGGCATGGATAAATTGATGGTGGATGGCAGAGGTACGGAAAGTTTGTGCTTATAATCTTAGCCCTGAGCTCTGGTTAGGTGAAGTAACAATCTCAAACGACGGTGCAACTATTATGAAGTTACTCGATATTGTCCACCCTGCAGCAAAAACTCTGGTAGACATTGCTCGGTCGCAAGATGCTGAGGTCGGTGATGGTACTACCAGCGTTGTCCTCCTCGCTGGTGAACTCCTCAAAGAAGTCAAAGGTTACATAGAAGAAGGCGTCAGCCCGCACGTCATCATCAAAGGATACCGAAATGCTGCTAGATTGGTAAATAGCGATTGTTTCCCGATATTGATAAACTAATCGTGTGTATACAAACAATAGGCTATCAATAAGATTAAGGAGTTGGCTGTCAAAGTCGATCGTGCTAATGAAGAGTAAGCTGAGGCAATTCAGCGTTCAAATACTAAAAAGATTTGGTGTTAGAGAGTTCCGCGATTTTCTCTCGAAGTGCGCCTCTACTGCTATGAATTCCAAGCTGATTTATTCGCAGAAAGAGTTCTTCACGAAAATGGTTGTGGACGCCGTTATGTCGTTGGATCAAGAAAGCTTGAACGAGCGCCTGATTGGTATCAAGCGTGTCCCCGGTGGTGCCATGCAGGATTCAATCTTAGTCAGAGGCGTTGCCTTTAAGAAAACGTTCTCATATGCTGGTTTTGAGCAACAACCCAAATCCTTTAAGAACCCAAAAATCCTTTGTCTTAACGTCGAGTTGGAATTGAAAGCTGAAAAGGATAATGCCGAAGTCCGTGTTGAGGAAGTTTCTGAGTATCAAGCTATTGTGGATGCAGAATGGCAAATTATTTTCCAGAAGTTGGAGGCTATCGTTGCCAGTGGCGCGAAAGTCGTGCTGTCTAAGCTACCCATTGGTGATCTTGCTACTCAATATTTTGCGGATCGCGATATCTTCTGTGCTGGTCGCGTTGCCAAGGATGACATGGACCGTGTTGTACAAGCTGTGGGTGGCGCTGTTCAGTCTACTTGCTCTGATCTCCGTCCAGAACACCTCGGACAATGTGAATCATTCGAAGAAAAGCAAGTTGGTGGAGAGCGCTTCAATCTGTTTGAGGGCTGCACACAGGCCAAAACTTGCACGCTTATTCTTCGTGGTGGTGCTGAACAATTTATTGCTGAAGTAGAGCGATCCCTGCATGACGCTATTATGATCGTCAGACGCGCAATTAAGAACAGCTTGGTGGTTGCGGGCGGTGGTGCAACAGAGATGGAGATTTCGAAATACCTACGTGAACATTCCTACACTATCCAAGGCAAGCAGCAACTTATCATAGGTGCTTTCGCAAAGGCTTTGGAAATCATTCCACGACAATTGTGTGACAATGCTGGTTTTGATGCGACAGATATTCTTAACCGTCTAAGAATGGAGCATTCTAGAGGTGAGTCTGCAGATTTGCAGTTATCATCAAGAGACTGAAGTATCGTTACCTAGGTGGAACGTGGATTGGCGTGGATGTCAACAATGAATCTGTCGCTGATAACTTCGAGGCGTTTGTTTTGGAACCTGCTCTTGTTAAGACGAATGCGATTGCTGCGGCTACGGAAGCTGCCTGCTTGATCCTCTCAGTGGATGAAACGGTGAAGAACGCACAAAGCGAAAAGCCTGGCGCAGGACAGGGCATGCCTCGCGGAGGTGGTATGATGGGCCGAGGTCGTGGTATGCCAAGACGATAAACGAGCTACTGATGAAATACAGAGCATAACTTTCGATACAGAAAATAAATAAAACGTTGCATGATATTTGTTTCAACTCATTATTTCTTCCTGCTCTGTATTGAATAACAGGGCTTTGTGAACAGCAGATACTTTCTCAAATCTCTCGAGAACAACCCAATATTTACTGCTAATTTAATCTAACACAAGTATTACGTCTAAAAAAGAAGCTATCGGTTCTTCTCGTTCTATCCCGTTCAATCGGTCTCTGAATGTAAAAGTAATAAGATCATGCAACAGTAAAAGCGAGAACTTTTCCTTCTGTTCCTTCACAGTATCAGCAGTAAAAACAAGCAGCTCATACATGTCGTTACACGAACAAGTTCTGATAGACACATTCTTTCTTTCTTCTTTACCAAGATACTAAAGCTGCTAACGCTATATATTACTTATCAAAGGGTATAAAATATGTGCACAAAAGTAGAGAATGCTACGAACGTTCCACAAACTTCAGCTCGAAAACTATTTCACTACCCACCGAACGATCATCCATGACGCAGAAGATACGATCTGTCGAATCGGGTCGCAGACAGCGGATATTGTTCCCAGGTATAACTTGCAATAACTCTCCCTGTCATTTTTCATTTAGTAGACCCGCTTTACACAAGGAAATGGCTAAACCAACGTACCGTATCAATATGGCGGACTTCAATAAACGTAGAGTCAAATGCCACAATGTAGGGGAAGCGGAACGCAAACGCAGTGGGATTACCCTCCCAATACATGGTCCATCCATTCTTCGCTCTTCTTCCCTTTTTGTCAATATAAAATGCGAGCTCTGACATAGAAAAGGTGAGTCCCGGTCTGCTTGTGTGGATATGCTGACGGTTTACCATTGTAACATAATAAGATATCGCCGTCCTGGTGCTTAAACATCGAAATAGGCTTCATATTCTCTTTATGCAAAACAATGTGGTTTTGTTCGTCCGTGGGATCCAAGACACCTAAGGTTGCAATGTCAGAACAAGATGCATCTATAGATTCTATATTCCTACTTTCAACTTCAGCAGAATTGATGTTGACCATCTGAAACCCTTTGGCGCAGCCCACGCAAATAATGTTCTTAAAGTACTGAATTGAGGATGCTTCTCCAGGAATATATAAATCCTTGTACACCCTCAGAACCTCATTAGGGCGAATCAAGCGGCCAAGATGATGTTTGCTCTTCTTTTTCGGGTCTGCATTCTCGCATGGTTCCAAAGCACGTATAGTAGAAGTCATTGCATTGAAACGTACAAAACAAACGAGCGTTTTCATTGCATGCGCTGGATCCGCCTTGTCCAGTACCTTTCCGACCTTGAAGAAGGAAACATGGCTACTAATCTTTCGCCCACGCTTGATACCTGATTCATGAGAAAGCAAGCTGTCAGAGTAAGCGTACAGAATCTTATCCGCGAGGACTAATATAAGCCGAGAATCGTCCAAAATATCGATTTGTGATACTTTGTCCATATTCAAAATGCGAACCAATTCCTGACTCTTGCTTTTCTGCTTTAGGTAGACACCTTGTTCACTACCGAATAGGAAAGATTCGCCGTGTTCTAAATGGCTGTTAGTAGTCTGACAGCTTGAAACGTTTCCGGAATTACCAAACGTAGCTACGCATTTAACTCTGTTAGGGGAGGAGAAAAATCGTTCACTGATCGGTGCAATATCAAAGACCATTTGCTTTTCCATGAGTGCCTGTCGCTGCTTTTCAATGGTCTCCACCCATTGTCTCCTGCCTGCAAATGTGCTCGCATATAATGTAACAGGACCAGCGCCTTGTTTGCCCAGATGAACAAAGGAAATAGGATATCCGCTCTTATTGCTTGATAAAGGAGGAATATCTGTGTTGGCTGCTGTGACCAACGAGCTTGTACTAGCACGTCCATAGGGCATAATAGTGCTAGCTCGCTTAGTTTGATCTGGCAAGGAGATGGACAGTAAAGCCAGCGGAATGGGCTATGTTCTGCTCAGTTCTTTGCTACCATTGTTCCTCTGACGGCACCTACCTTTCTGTATAACTTGTATCGTTCTGTATTTTGCGTGAACTTTTGTTTAATAATCAGCAGGCAATGATCGAGCAGATAAACTAGCATATTGGATGATTCTGGTCCAGATTCTTTTTTCTTTAATGGGCCTTTCATGATAATCTGGCGGTCTTTTGCTTGAAGGTCCAGACCCTGCAAGCGTATCAATACGAAGTGTTCATTTCTTTACTGCAGCCTACCAAATCAGAAACACGCTTAATGGAAAGCTTTTCTTCAAGGAGTTGCAGGTTAAACTTGTTTTCCTCCTTGCCGGTCTCGTGATTCACATTGCTCAGAAATTCAGCAATGATTTTTTGTATTTTCGGGATATCTTCTTGGTCAGGATGATCTTTTGGCGTATGTTTCAGTATCTCACGAAGCAAAAGGTTATATCGTCCCAAACGAGAGGTGGGCTTTGTAAGGTAACCATTTAACTCGAGTTTTCTGGACTGAGGAAGCCGCTCGGTCATCTAGAGAAATTGGAGAATGCAGTTAATAATGGAATCCAATCATAGGGATCGGATATCACCTCGACAAACTTGGCAAATTCAGCATTTGCCGATTTTTCCGTTTCAAACCGATACTTGCTAATGATTTGATGTGCACCATAGTCAACAAACGGCTGGAATTGACCAACATATTCCAACATAATATCTCCTATTTGATGGACAACAGGATTTTCTGCTTGTCGCTTCTCCAAAGCAGCTGCTAATTTAGAATTCACACTGTGGACGGTCATAATATTCCAAAATATGACATGGACAGCGTCCTCTCGCTCTTCGGGACTAAATATATCCCCTTCCAACAAGGGGTTGATCCAGAACTGCAACAATCACCATTTATACAACAGCAGTGCAATGATCCCTTGGATGTTACCTTTTGTACATAAGCCAAATCGTCGACGAAATCCTTTTCAGTGTAAATGAGTTCGAAAATGTTTTCTTGCCGCTTCTTCTCCTCTTTTCCAAGCTTGTCTGCAATGGCTTGAGGGACTGTCTTAATCCAGAGTCGCTCCTCCTGCTAGCAAATATATTAGGCTGGGCTTTAGTAAGGTGTTGGGTTGCCTGTTCGTTGATAAGCGACGATCGACTATTCGAACGCTGGTGGCCTTTCTTGTTTCGTGCTTGCTGCAATCATACTTAGTATGCCAATCCTTTTGCAAATAACATAAATTTTAGCGAGCTACCTGTTCTAAGCGTCTTGGACAAATGGCACTGTAGCACAGATTTTCACGTGTGCAAGTTGGCGAATAACAATCGGTGAGAACCGTGAACACACCAGTAGGAAGTCCTTCTTCATCATCATGACGTGCAAGATGAAAAGCGGCTTCCGACTTTTCTTCTTCATCAAATGGCGTCATAATGTCTTCATCTGGCGGGATATATCGGCTATGCGGTCGAACATTGAGCCTGTCCTTGAATTGATAGAGTTCATGTACTGAATCACGGAGTCGATGCTCATAATTAACGTCGTGAAAGAATTTTTGAGCATCCAAAGCGCGTCCTAACACCAGCGCAACATTTCGGTCGGTTGTTTTTATCAGGTAGGCCAATTTATCCTGCGCATACTGTTCAAACAGCCGTGATTATACCAATACCAAACTTACCACTACTTCTTTCCCGTCAAATGCATCTTTGTATTCAATGCTATCCTTAACTTTTGTCCCTGTTGTAATTCTCTCTTTCAAAGCTTCCGCAACTTTCGATAGTAAAGCGGGGTAAATAGCAGGTGTGCGATCTTTTACGGAATTCGGGATACTGCTTTCGTTACCAAACGAAAACGATTGCGATCTTTCTCCATTGGACCTGCTTCCAACTCTTCTCGGCGTTACTGGCATATTGTAGACACTTTCAGCGGACCGTCGCAGTGGAAGGGAAAGTGAATTGGTCGATTCGCTGCGAAGACCTTTTAACTGGCCTATCAGTTTGCTAGTGAGTCAGCGCGGCTGCTTATAGCCTGCACGCTTGGTTGCTTTACCTGTCCGGGAAAAAGCCGCTAGCTTAGCACGCATGGGCGCTGTGGATCTCGAAAGTCTCGACAACAGACTGCCGCCACTTATAGTATGAACACTGCTACGATCGCTATCCTTGTCCGCCCACCCATCCTGTACAACGATCTTAGGTTCTGCACCTGATTTCGACTTAAATATGGTTCCAGATCGTGATATTTTGGCACCCTTTTTTGCAAGTGCAGTTAAGCGATTCATTTTTGATTCCTCCCGAAAGCTATCTATTGTTCGCATACTTGATACCGATCTGGTGTCATCTTGATCGGGTCCATATTCTGTCCGCAAAGAAATAATTGAACCGGCATCGCTAAAACTACGTAAGCTCGGCGGACCGGATGGTTTTAAAGGGGCATAATAAACTGTGCCTGGTCGATAGGCAAGATCTTCTGTATCATCATATGCAGTATTCTGGTCTGAGTCCTCAGTAAGCGATTCTTCGGAATGGAGACGTTGATGGTGTCGTGGGATATCATAAGCGGAATCATGAAGATATTGGTGGGAATGGTAATACTGGTTACGGATGGCTGCCGATGGTGTCAGTGTTCCTCCCGGGGCTGTGTTTGCCCAAGAGCTGCTAGCGATACTTTCGGCTGAGGAACTGACAGAGCTAAGGCTATCGACGGTGAAGCTTCGTTTATGGACGGGTGAGCTGTCATCTGTTCGTGCATTTCTTGGTAGACGGTATCTGCTGTAGATGCTGGTAGTAGATGGGGTAGTTTCCCCGGTATCTGTTGTTTCGGCAGGAGTGGATGAAATGTCGGGGGGCATATTCTATGACAGTCTATGTGTACATTAAACGAGAAAGAATGCAGAGGGGAGTTAAGGTAAGTGTGAATTGCACTTGAAGGAGAAAAAGGAACGAAACGAGACTCAGGAGAAAGAGAGAGAAAGAGAGAGAGAGAAAGAGAGAGAGAGAGAGAGAGAGAGAGAGAAAGAGAGGACAAAAAGTTCTCTTTTTTCGGGGCACAAACCCCCCGAAAAAAATCTTGTAATTCTTTTTACTTCGCGTGTCTCTTTTGATTCTGTCAGGTTTATTGCATTATATAGGTTGCAACTACAAAGTTCCAGATCGTCCCAATGATATGATATAACTCATAATTATTGTATTTATCCCAAATCATTTTTATAGCATAGCACAAAGCTTTCATTTGCGGAGTGTGATAAGAGTCCAGAAGAACAGAGGATACATAACATTTCCCACTCTGCTTTCGGTAAATTATTGCACCGAGTGTCCAGGTCTACCCAAACTTGAGCCAATCGTAACTTACCTTGTCAACGTGTCACCATAGAAACCATCACAAACCCTTTTTTCTTTCATCCTCGATAGGATAACTTATAGATGACAACCCAGGATGAATAGTAAGCGTTTTCATACTTTTTGACTTTCTCAGTCCCTGTCGGATAGTTCTTTTGTAATTGTCCTGTTTCCTTTTACGCGAGATCAAATGTCTTTCTTCTTTTTTCTCAGCTAACTCACAGACATGAACAAGCAAGTGACATCGTCACGAGCTTTCTGTCGGAAATTTGTCTTTTTTACTTGCTTTGCAGCCTCACCTTATCCGAACTGAACCTGTAACCTTTATGCATGATTTCCATATCTGGTGCGTACCTTGTAATGTTGTGCCTATTGCGCATAGTTTGGTGCAAACGCGTGTCAAACATACATGCACTCAAAGCAGTAGCATTCATCTTTGGCCGCATCCTAAATCAAGCTGTGTTTATCATCGACGATAACAAACTCAATGTCATGATAAGCTTGTTACAACAGATTGTGTATGGCTATAACGAATATTCATATGGAAACTGGACAAATGAATAACGGTTTAAGCGCATCGTATCCTAACCAAAGAATTCTATAAAATTCCATTGCTGTTCCCATGACCAACAAATCGATAACCGCGCTATACACTGTGCCTGACGGTATTATATATGCACCAAAAACACTTAGCGATCCGCTTAAACAGCAGGTCTCTATCCCAGAGGTCTAACATAGCACTATGGCCATTATGATTGCATAGCGCATAACGGCGATATGCCGAGTCTGTCGGTAGCCACAGGCTGATCTTACTCTAACGCTTGTACGGTACAATTGTATCTTTACCAAGCAAAATCAACCTTAATAACAATGAAACTAGAGAATAATTATCTTTTGTGCTTCCTCTATGCTGATAATTTCTGCGCTGTGCATAGTCATTCAAAACAATAGATCAGCTCAACATTCCAGTGGTTTGTCTACTTCAAATGGCGAAACCTTCCGGTATTTCTTCCATACCCGTGTGATGTTTTAAAATGCTTACTCCTTTCGTTCTTGGGTCATAGAACAAAGCTTCTTGCCAGGATTAAATATCTGAAAGAACAATCCAAGGAAATCATGTCGTCCATTCTTACCAAGCAAATATCGTGGCATTTTTTTTGTATCATATTATAATACGTACTCAAATTCACCTAACAGATCATATTATTAGTCGCGTTATAAGAGCCAGCAATTGCTATGTTACTTTCAGACCATCTAATAATTGAAAGCATCTCATCTACATAACTATATCTTGCTGCTTCTTTGTTTACCTCAGTTCATGATGCAATCTTTAAGGGTCTAACCCCCAGGGGTGTCTGCGTTGCATCCCACTGATTAGTTTCCTAAAACAGATAACGAACCTGTCACTTGGAGTTGACAGATAGCTTTCGGATAAGAATCTGTATCATATATTTATATATTTCGAAAGTGCAAGTTGGTCAAGCCGATATTCTGATTTCTTCCATTTAGAGACATTGTCCAGTCCACTTTTTTTTTTTGGTGCTCAGCTCCTTCTGTTTTTAAGTAGAGTTTTGTTCTCGGGCATACCTTTTCCGTCTTTATTATTCTTATACCCTTCTTTCCTTTATTCCTGATCCGATATGCAACCAGATAGTCAGCGGCAAGCTCAGAGCCGCACAACTCACTCACCTACAGACGCCATTGGGGATGCTCCATTTACGGAAGACGAGCAGACTCGACATCAAAGTCGACGATCCCGATTATTTCGACTGATGCAGAAAACATCACCATGGCGGCATTCGTCCTCATCCGATGCGAAGGAAGTTCTGCAAGGGAGCAGCGTGGGAACTGACAATGACGAAGGGTTGTTGGACATGTCGCCTCTTCTTGATCTCTCCAACCTGTTTCTTCGAGTCTCTGTCATTGGTGCAAAACACTTATCTCCTAAAGATGATGTGCGTTCTCGGAGGATTTATCACGTAAACTTAATTGGTTTTTCTTTAGGATGGTGCATTAAATCCGTATACTATTGTGAGCCTCAATGGACAACGAGAACGGACTCATGTGGTTAAGAAAACAGCAGACCCGGAATGGCACTGCACATTTGATTTTCAGCTTTTCGACCCCATGGGAGAACGTTCTAAGCAAGGAATGCTTTGGTCACATGGTCTTTCGTTGACTGTCTGTAGCAAGGATCGGTTCAAATCTGTTTATCTAGGTCAATTCCAACTTCCTCTTGAGCAGATGTTTGAGGATACCGAAGTCATCGAGTTTGATGACGAGAAAAATGAGGTACCTTTCTTTTTTTTTTTTTTTTTTCGCTGAGCCTCATCACTGATGACAACGGTATTTCCGTTTTTCCTTTAGGTTCAATGGTTCCAATTACAAGCCGCTCGTCAGCCACGACGATTTGTATTACGACGACGACGCTCTCCTAACAACGAGGCTGAAGATGAAAACATTGGCGAAGTGGGCATTCGGTTGGGTCTTGTACTTCAAGGTCAAGATCACAATTCAGAGGAAGTACGGAGCAGAATCCAGCAAGCGTGGAGAATGTTATTGGATGGCAATCCGTACTTCTCACCATCGGAAGGCTGGGAAAGTACATCGTCGCTGCATTCCGACATGGAACATTTAACGGTACACGACATGCCGGATAATGATAGCCGAAGGGCTGTGAACAGGAAAATCGGTTTGGCAGAACCCACATCGTCCAGTGTGACCACAGCCTCATCAGGAACCGCCACACCTCCAAAGACCAAGCGGCGTTACCGAAAAAGATTTAGGCGTCGGGGTAAAGACCAAATTGCTCAGTTTCTACCTGACATTGTTGGCGTTACATTTTTGGAGATCGCTCATGCGAACGATTTACCTCCTGAAAAGAATGGTAGGATTGATATTACAGATTGAAAGACTCTGACTGATATGAACAGTAACCCGTACTGGGTTTGACATGGATCCTTTTGTGGTCTGTTCCTATGGTGCATCAACTTTCCGTACACGTGCTATCCGCCACAACTTAAATCCTGTGTGGAACGAGAAATTGTTTTTCCATGTACGACAGAACGAGTCAAATTACAAACTTAAATTCGCAGTGTATGACAAGGACAAGTTTTCAAACAACGATTTCGTAGCTTGGCAAGAGATACCCATTACAGACATTATTAACAACCCCCAAGTGAATACAACGTGCGCTATGAAAGCAAACATTCCGGCAGAAGCCATCGAAGCCGGAATGGATCTTCACACTATTCCGCTGCAAATGGCGAAGCAAGAAAAGTGGCAGGATAGACATCCCACTTTGACATTTAGAGCAAAATTTGTGCCTTACTCCGAAATCAGAAAAATGTTCTGGATGGCCCTGGCAAAGACCTATGATAGCGATGAAAGTGGATCAATGAATAGACTGGAAATTCAGTCCATGTTAGAGAGTGTTGGTTCTACCATTTCGGAAGCTACCCTGGATGCGTTTTGGCGACGCCATGGAAAGGACCCAGGCAACGAGACCGATGAACTCTCTATCGACGAAATGGTGCAATGCCTCGAAGAATTTATGCTTACCCATGACGATCATATAGAATCGGCCACTAAAGCCACAGAAGATTCGGTTCATAACACGGGAGAAGAGACGCCTTCCGACGACGAAGAGGAGGGCGCATACACAGATGACAGCTCGTACCCACAGTCCGAGGATGCGGAGGATGTAGATGACGCTGATGATGACGAAGCTTTAATCGATGCACAGGGTGTTCAATTTACTGGTGCTGCTTCAGCTAATTTATCCGAAATATTAGTTGATGCTGAAGATAGGGAGAGAGGCGATTCGGCTAATGAGAAAGTGATTCGACTGGCAGAATGTCCGATATGCCACCGACCTAACCTTGCCAGCCGTGCTCAAATGGATATTGTTACTCACGTAGCAACATGTGCAGCTAATGACTGGACCACAGTCGACAGATTTTTAATGGGCAACTTTGTTACCGAGGCATATGCCCAGAGAAGGTATGTGCTTCTAATTGCAAGAGAGTGATATCGTTCTTATAAGAAATAGATGGTTTGTCAAACTTGTTAGTAAAGTCGGCTACGGAAAATACTCTGTTGGGACGGTACGTTAATCGAATATCCTGAATTATTGCTAACGTCGTCGTCTAGAATAATGCCAATATCATTGTACAAGATCGTGCTAGTGGACAGCTCATTGAAGAGCGTATGAGCGTGTATGTCCGTCTTGGCATGCGATTGATCTACAAGGGAATGAAAACAGGCATCCAATCTAAGACTGGTAAGCTATTCTGAATGGTGGATAGAGCTATGCATTAACATTCCCTATGAATTTTAGCCCAGCGTATATTAACCAATATGACAATTAAGCAAGGTCGCCGCTTTGATGCACCTGAGTCCGTCCATGAAATACAGCCCTTTATTAAATTCCATCAACTTGATCTAAGCGAAGTGCTTCATCCTGTATCTGAATTCAAATCGTTTAATGAGTTCTTCTACCGAGAACTGAAACCTGGCGCACGACCTTGTGATTCTCCCGACGATCCTAATGTTGCTGTCAGCGCGGCGGACTGTCGCATGATGGCCTTCCAAACAATTGACATTGCTACCAACATATGGATCAAAGGTATTGAGTTCAGTTTGGCCAAATTACTAGGGGATGAAGAAAAAGCCAAAGATTTCGAAGGTGGGTCTCTGGCTATTTTCCGTTTAGCACCACAGGATTATCACAGGTAAATGGGGAATATCCAGGTGCATGAGTAATAATTAAAACTATGTAGATTCCATTCCCCTGTGGATGGTGTGATCACCGAGATAAAGCAAATCGCTGGTCAATATTACACAGTGAACCCTATGGCCATTCGCACAACGTAGGTGTCCAGTTTTGTCGCTCCTCTCTTTCTGGCATTGCTAAAGAACAGAACTCTTTTCATAGATTGGATGTCTATGGCGAAAACGCACGTTCTGTGGTCCATATGGATACTGATGTTTTTGGGAAAGTCGCCGTTGCTTGTATTGGTGCCATGATGGTCGGATCCACAGTACTCACTGCCAAGGAAGGCACGCGTCTTGCGAGAGCCGATGAGTTGGGCTATTTTGCATTTGGAGGAAGCACATTAGTGGTTCTTTGGCAGAAGGATAAGATTAAGTTTGATAGTGATTTGCTTGAGAACGCGGAGAAACCATTAGAAACTCTGGTAAGAAAAAAATTTCGGTTTTTAAAGCTTGATCATTATGGCTCACGTTTTGAAATAGGTCCGAGTGGGCAATCATATTGGTCGCCGTTGTTAGAGTTTGTACCATACCAATAGAAGCTCACAAATTGCTGAGCAAAATTATATCGCGCAATATATGCAGTTTTATGCTAAGTGCATCATTCTATGTCATCGACATGATGAGGCAATAGGCTCGCACCAAACCCCGTTTGTCTCGAAACATAGAAAAGGATATGATGCAAAACAATAAAACAAGTGCGATCTGCATGAGAGTAACCATTCACAGTATATAAGCTTTATGAGATGTGGTATCAAACAATCAGCTGATGGAACAAGAAAAGTACAAAGCAGCGGAGGACGCTGGGTGATTCCGGTTAGCTAAGATGTATCTTAAATTCGCATTAAGCAATGATAGAAAATAAGTTTGCAGAGTGACCCTTCGTAAATAGTGTGCTTCCTTATATGTTCCACTCTCTTTAACTTCAAGCTCTCAATAGCGTTGAATCATTTCTGGATACGAATGAAAGATGCTGATGCGTGTTATCCATTATCGCGAATATAAATCAAAGGTAAAGATAGCGAGGCAATTGTCTATGCGCATCATCAATAATAACGATCTCACTTTTACTTAAGAGATCGACGAAGAAAGAAGAAGAAAAAAAAGGCGAAAGAAAGAAAACGAAATGCAAGACAAACATACAGTATGGGAAGGGGAGAAGAGGGACTGAACACATATTTACAGGTCAGGGAGAGAGGAGGCGGAAACCACTCAAAGATGGCCGTCGATCACAGCTTTTTTGACTTTGACCAAACCCCATCCGCGTCGATAAGTAGCTCCATACTCTTCATCTTCGCCAAAAAAGATGGAGCTTTCACTTTCGTAAAAGTAGGGATTCGATCCCTCATTGAGACTGTTGTCCTCGTACAGTTGGCGTGCCAACTGGCGCATCAGCTTCTTTGCTTCTTCGTGATCACTGCAAACGTGCGTCGAGATACTGTTATCATGGAGATCTTCTTTGTATGGGGAGTAGATTTCGGTGACAATGTAACCTGTTCTGCCAGAGAGAATGCTCGAGCTATCTTGATCTTCTGTTTTGACTTTTTGTCGCTTCGGCATGGAGCACTGTATGGCTGCGTTACTGAAGAGAAATGATGTTACACACTCCTGGCTGCTTCTGTAAAACTCGTCCAGTCATGGCATTGTTTTAAAGTCCGCACTCTGTAAGCTGCAGCGGGGCTTAATAACCTAGCAACCCATCGCGTGTTCTTTTTCTTGCTCGGTCTTTTCTCATCTAGGAATGAGCTACTTTGAAGGTGGCTTTCCTCCCCTTTTCCAATGGGTGACACTGGGCATCGCCTCTTTTTTCATTTACAACTGGCTATTCTCGCACAAGACTAAAAAGTTCGCTGTCAAGGCGCCCATTGGTAAAGCATGACCGTGCGCGGCAACGCTCTTTCGCGTTTCTTTTCATAACCCTTCTCTTTTATTATTTCTTTGTAGAGGCTGAACCTTCTTGGAAAGGCCGTGTTCTCGAGTCCCCTTCGCTTCGCGTAAGTACAGATATGACAGCCTGCAAAAACTACCGTTTCTCTAACACCGCCTGTTCCAAAAGAATCCTAACGACCCTTCAAGCATCGTATGCTATGATCCTGCTACTGGATATCACATTGAGGATATCCCATCGCCAACTGTGAGTCAAGTACAGGAGGCTTACCAAAAAGCAAAGGCTGCTCAGCAGAAGTGGGCAAAGACCTCCTTCGAGCAAAGACGCGCTGTGCTTCGTAGTTTATTGGACTTTATTCTGGCTAATCAGGAGACCATTTGCCAGGTAGGATGTCGAGACACAGGAAAGACAAGTAAGTGAGAGAAATAGTGTCTGTATAACTGGCAAGCGAACTTGGCAATGGTTCATTTTTAGTGATTGATGCATCTCTCGGAGAAGTGATCACCACCTGTGCTAAGTTGCGTTGGACCATCGATCATGGCGAGGCCGCATTGACTGAAGACTACCGCAGCCCTGGTTTAATGATGATGTACAAACATGCAAAGGTTGTCTATCAGCCCATGGGCGTGGTGGCTGCCTTGGTCAGCTGGAATTACCCGTAAGTAACAAAAATCAAGAAAAAGAAAAGGAGCATGTGGGACACGAACTCATCTGAACTCTTGTACCCCTTTTCTTGTATCAGATTTCACAATGCGCTTGGTCCCGTTATTTCTGCTTTGATGTCCGGTAATGGTATCATTGTCAAATGTTCTGAATACGTTGCCTGGTCCTCCCGTTACTACCATGATATTGTCCGCCAATGTCTCCTCGCTCATGGTCATGATCCTGAATTGGTGCAATTCATTAGCGGCTTTGCTGACGTTGGCGAAGCAGTGGTTCGCTCGGGTGTGAATCATATTACTTTCATTGGTTCGCCTGCTGTTGGCAAAATTGTACAGCGTACTGCTGCTGACCTACTTGTACCCTGTGTTCTTGAGCTCGGTGGCAAGGATTGTGCTATTTTATTGAAGGATGCCGATCTGCATCAAGCTATTCCAGTTTTGATGCGAGGCGTTTTCCAGAACTGTGGCCAGAATTGTATTGGCATCGAGCGTATCATTATTGCAGAAGAAATCTATGACGAAGTGGTAAACGAGATGAATGAACGTATCGGTAAATTGAGACAAGGTTCTGTCTTGGCTGATGGAGAGGCTATTGATTGCGGTGCCATGACCATGGGTAACCAGGTAAGGAGATGCAATCTACGGATGCTCGCAGCCTGTCTCTAAACTGTTGTATCGAATAAGTTTGAGAAGCTGGAAGCATTGATTGAAGAAGCCGTCTCACGGGGTGCTCGCTTACTCCGTGGAGGTAAACGGTTACAACATCCAGTACATACTCATGGCCAGTATTTCCAACCCACTCTTTTGGTCGATGTTACTCCTGATATGGCTATTGCTAACAACGAGGCATTTGCTCCTATCATGGTCATCATGAAGCACAAAGGTCCTGAAGATGCAGTTCGTGTAGCCAATGCTTGTCCTTTTGGTCTTGGTTCATCTGTGTTCTCTGCGGACAAGGGACTGGCAGAGAAGATGTGTCTCCAGCTTGAAGTTGGCATGGCGAATGTAAATGACTTTGCGGTCAATTATCTCTGCCAAAGTCTTCCATTTGGCGGTGTTGGTATTTCTGGTTATGGACGATTCGTAAGTGGTATCAATGTACTCTTTATCCCTTCTTAACTTCTTTTCTTTTTTCCTATTTTCGCTGTATCAAGGCTGGTCCTGAAGGTTTGCGTGGTCTATGTGTTCCAAAGGCCGTTACCATCGACCGTATTCCGTTCGTCAAGACACCAATTCCTCCTATCCTTGATTACCCTGTCAAAGGTGCTAAAGTCGGTTACGGATTTGTTGAAAACTTGGTCAAAATGATCTATGCCCCCAGAATATCGGACAAAGTTAAAGCAACCGTGGGATTGGCAAAGGCGGCACTCGGATAAATGCGGCTCCCACTGTAATTTACTTTGCTTTTTGCTATAATACTGTTTACTGAGCGAATCATTACCCTACTCTAATTAAATTTCTGCGTTCATACGAGGATTAAATTGCGCTAATAAAGATATAAATATGACATATTGGTGAATGAGTCATGTGGAAATTATTTTGCTTGCATCAATGAAGGATTGAGCAGTTCCACCACTGTTTACAGCACATCAACATTGCCAATTCCGTATACATTGAACAAAAAGTCTTCGGACAGTGACCGATGCTTGTGGAGAGTATGAAGAAGGCACAGGCCAGGGCGCGCTAGTAGAAAAGCTCGAGCAGAAGTATGGGATAGTGTGAAGGGAAGATAGAATGGAATCTCAATACTTCAGCAGCCAGAAGGTCAATTTATGACGAGGTTGGCAGGATATCTCCCAATATGATAACCATTACAATGGAACAAGCTATATGCATGCTATATTGCGTAACCTTTAACTATGAAAACGTCAAGAAATACATACCAATTATTGATGCTTTACAAACCTTGGAGATATGCTACAATGAAGATCCGATGGAGCCAATGCTAATTTCTTTAGGAACTCTTGAAAGTCACCCTACCAAGTATCACAAATATCCGGCTACTGTACAAAGCTTAGAAAAAGAGTAGCAAGGTTCAACTTCTCTAGTCTAAGTTTTAACATCTCCTCTATCATCTTAGGTCTTTTAAACTTCTACGTCTTTCTCATTTTGAGCGCTGCAGAGGCTTGCTTCTGCAGTAAAATGCCTTTATTGTCTGTTGTTCATTCAGCAGATTTTGGCGTTTATAGACTACTACTTTGTTGTTGAATGCCGATGTTTCTACGATTATCTTTGTAGGCTCTTATTGTTCCTGGTAATAAATGTTGGAATGCTGTTTATAATTCATTGTTTCATTGTATTTGTATTTTACCTAACAAACTGCTCCAAGTCTTCACAGTTGGCTGAAAGACTTGCGTGATCAAGAATCACCAGACACACTGTTGTTATTGTCTATATAACGAAGCATGCCTAATAGACAGTTACATTATGCTTTCTTGAACTAATTAACTTTATCTTGGACATTGCTATCCTCGAGTACTCCCTTCTGGCCTTGTCTCTTAAATGAAATGGATAACTTGCATTGTGGGACAAAAAAGTCTCATAGTTCGCATGCAAGAGGTACGGCTGTTGAATAGTTCGAGTAATCAAAAAGTCGCATCTTATATGACATGCGAATTTCCTGTGACGTGTGTAGCTTTCCTATCCCGTAGTGTTGCATTACAGGAGTACGAAACGACGACACAATGAGCAGGCGATCGGTTTCTCCAACGATTACACATCAGCCGCAGCAGTCTTGTTCGAGTTTCTTCCGTCTCATTGCCTTTTGACTTTATGGAATAGCCAAATACACTGTAACCCTCGTTCTTTAAACTTTTTATATACTGTCGGTATTCTTGCAAATAGGTCGAACTTTTTAAGCTCTCCGCTGATGTAAAGCATAATTATCAATCAATGCATGCTTTTTACGAATTGAAGTTAAACTCACCTAAATATTCATCCTTCAAAATATACAAGTTTTTTACTTATACTTTTTCTTTCCTATCGCTGTTTATTCTTTAAATCGGAGAGTCGGTCAGGCTTATTTTTGCTAATTTCGGCCACTTTCCGAAGCTGTTGATATTGTGCTTGTCAAAAACGTTTGTGTGTTTTCACATTAAGGACAATATCTCCTTGACTTCTATCTGCTTGCAGTCATATATCTCTTCGTACAATGGGTTGAAAGATGAAAACACAGCATCAAGAAGATTGGCTACTTGTGCCTTATTGACTATAAAAACTTATTAAATATTGCTGGAATATGGAGCAATAAAAGGTTAGCCTATATCGTGTACCTAGAAGTCATTTTATTCTCATTCTCTCTATTTTATCTTCAATCCATGGTGTTGATGGCGTTGTTCCCTTACCTACATATCTTTTGCACTTGAAAGGGTAGGCATTTATGGCAATTACCTATAGCACGACATCCGCTAAACCATAATAGGGAAAATGTCGTGTCGAGTTGTACAGAGGCCAAATAAAGCTTTGAGTACTACACGGCACGTATTCCGAGTCTCCGATACAAAACATGGAGCAAGAAATGTCATGTCGTACTGTCGTATACATAGGTGAGCAAGAATAGTAGGAGCAATATAAGTTTCGAGAGAGAAAGAAACTAGAGTACAAATGAATTCCAACCATTTTAACATCAAGATTAAGGCTTATGATATATGTAAGAGTGACGTCAAATCCAATAGTGAAATAGTTCTTCTAAAACGGTGGATACATAATCTGATCTGATCTTTCTACGATAAATAAGGGTCTCATCAACATCTTGTTATACGTTTCGATCGCACCAGTACTTCCACAGATTGACAGTCGACAAACACGTATTTTTAACTAATCCAGATATCGTGTAGGACGAATATACTCTTTGGATGATTGCACAACTTAACATGATGGACTGACCAACCTTCAAACAAAGTTTGTGAGGTTGCAACCCATTAATTTCGAGAGAATTGAGCTTTCGGTAGGATGCAGGTTAGTGTGCTCCTCCGTCTCATCAATAATGAAACCGGTCGACAGATATACATGCTGTTCTCCTAGGAAAAGCTCCACAGCCCGAGCATTAATTTGGTTCACTTGATCGTTTAATGGAGCCAACACGGCATGGCCTATGATATTTGATCGATCTATGGCCTGGATGCTTTGGAAGTTGGGCCATGTTGCATCAATGACTTGATCCAGACTTTCTGCATGTAGGCACCATTCTGGCAGAAGTCGGATATAATCGTCAGGGCCTATCTTCGGTGGGTCTAGGTATGGTAGTGATCCGGCTGTCACCTAGCGTTATGAGATACCGCACAAAACGGTCCATATCCGCAATCGCATCATCCTGTTCAGCTGCTCGGAGTGCTCTCATATTTTGGGTAAGATGCATGACATGGACGTGTTGCCAAAAACCTGAATTCTTTATGCAAGTATCGACAATCTCAGTGCGAGAGCCAACAGAGTCTGACGAAAATCTCCTCCGAGGAGGACGATTTTCCCACCGACTGGGATATCTTGAAAAGCATGATCCATAGCGCCCATAATGTCTTTGAACAACCGATCAACGGCCTCAAGCGCGTGTCGGTGAATCATGGGTGCCGCATCCCAAATGATCAAAGCAGCCTCCTTTAGTAACTGACCCCGAGGAGACAGAACTGTGACACTGCAGCTCGAATGTTGGTTAAGGCCGGCAATTGGGAATCCTGAACATGGAATGAGCTGTTCGCCCTCCATGAAGAAGTAATGCTGCGATTCCTGATGAAGTGACTGCAATGGCAACTTTCCGCTCTGATCGGAAGTAACCATGTATTACGTTGTAAAGGAAAGTCTTGACCGTCCCGCCTGGACCATCTGCAAAGAATACTCTGGGCAAAGATCGATCCTCTACTGCAGCAACAACAGTACTAAACACTGTTAATTAATACACATTCAATGCAGCTATCTGCTCTGGCGCGAGAAGTTGAAGGTCAATGACACTATAGCTACCGCCTTCTTGGTCAATGACAGAGTCAGTCGCTTGGATTGTGGGGATTGGAGGTTGAGGCATGTCAGTTAGGCCAGCGAGAGACACCAAAATATTATCCGCATGCTTATATCCTTTGGTGCAGGGCCGCATTCGACAGACTCAGTTCTTGCGGACTATCGTCTACGTCGCAATATAGACGTAAGTTGAAAATCGCATATTTAGAAATATATATAGGCGTTATTGACGTCTGGACATCAATCCTTTTCAAGGTTGGTACCGTTAATAGATACGGCCGCATATAAAAAGGCCACTATGAACCATGGTTGATTAAGACAAGTCAAGACATAAGGGAGGACCTTGGATTGGATGTTTGCAACGTTCAGCAAGCAGGAATATATCAGGATGGATTTGGATTGAATGCGCCCCATGAAACATTTGGGGGAATTACTACGGACACTCCAACGGGACACTCCAGTCTCCCCACTTCTGAGCGCTTTCTAAAATAATGGTGATGACGGTTACTATAAACTGGTGGAGTGTAGTACGGAAATAGCGGAGTGCTGTAGATTGGAGTGTCCCCAAGTAGAGTGTCCCATAGTGGAGTTTCTTATAAGCGCGTCTGCCTCCGCTGTCTGTAGGCATATTGCAATGAATATGGAAGTGTAGGAGATGTTATAACCTAATGACAAACCAATAAGAACATATGTTAGAAGTGACTCACAGATATTAAAACGTCTATTTATATTCCTTAGATCTCCACTCTTTTTATGTTCTTTTTCTTACTAAATAACAATGCTTGATTTATTAAATACAACTTACGACTCGAAGAAGGAAGTTTTGGAAATCGCTCAAGCCAAAGCCAAAGATTTGAAATTTGCTGTTGGTACGAAACGCAGTAACAACAGAAATGTGTATATCCAATGTGTCCATGGGGGCAATTACCGAAACACACATGGATTATCTAGTGAGGAACGTCAACGTGCGAAAATGACAAAAAAAGAACAGACTGTGGATGGTTTCTACGCGCTTCTGTGAAAGCAGGAAGCAAAAAGTGGACAATTCTCCATGTTTCACCTTTAAGCGAGCATAATCATCCGCTCGATGTTGATTCTATGCTCTATCATCAGCACCGCAAGCCAGCAACGAAGTCTATTGAGCGCATGATATCTATGACTATAACACCAAAGCTGAAGTTCTTAAAGACGCCCAAGAAAAGGCAAAGGAGTATGGATTTGCTGTTGTGACAAAGAGAAGCAATGACAAGTCCACCTACATCAAGTGTGTTCATGGTGGGAAGTATAAGAACTGCCATTGTGTTACTGAAGAGGACCGAAAGCTCAATCGATCTAGTCTCAGATGTGATTGTTCCTGGCAAATGCACGCATCATTCACCAAGCCGTTGCAAAATTGGGTCGTGCGTTTTTTGTTGAACAGCCAGAGGTTCACAATCATGACATGGCCAAGGACGTCCGGATCTGTCATCAACACCGCATTGCTACTGATGGAATGCAAGAGAGAATGGTGTCTATGACCAAAAATGAGAACAGCCAGCAAAGGTATATGAAGAGATTCGAGGTGACAATGGCCAGCCAGTATTGAATATGCACAAGAGCGAAATGGCCAATTCAGCAAGTTGTTAACTTTTCTGGTCAAGCATGATTACATAGTTCGGTATAACTTGGCAGACGATGAGAAGACATTAGACGCGATATTTATTAGCCATGCAAGCGCTATCCAAAAGGCACGCTGCTTTCCTGAGGTGGTCCTGATCGATACTACATACAATACTAGCTCGAAAAAGATGCTCCTCGTTAACATAATCAGAATCAGCAATCTGGGGTCTGAAAAGCTGCGAACATTTCTCATTGCTCTGCGCTGGTGGCAAATGAGAAACAAGAGTCGTATACATACGTTGCTCAGCAAATGCAATCCGTGATCTGGCAGTTAGAAAATCCGGGACTCTTTGTAACCGATAGCGAAAAGGCATTGATTGGCGCGCTCGAGCAGACGTTTCCCACTTCAGGTTATATACTCTGCGCATGGTATATTAACAATGCACCTACAAACTCGGTTTAAGGGCAGTTTTAAGGACGATAGGGAGGAGGCGAAAGAACTGGAAACTGCCATTAATACGATGCTATACACGCGCACAGACGAGAAGTTTGCAAAAGCGGAGGATAAGTACCGTAGCTTGGCGAAGAAAGCAGCTAAAATTCAAGTTGACAATGACAAAAAGAGAAAAAGGCAAAAAAAGTACCAGGGAAAGACGAGCAAAAGAGAGAAACAAACAGAGTCAAAGATAAGCAATGCCGATTGTACAACAGATCTAGGGAATGTAGAAGACGTTCAAGACAAAAAGAAGAGATAAAAAAAGAAGAGCGCAAAAAGGCCATTGCCAAGAAAGAGAAAAAAATCCTTGATTTTCTTGACAGGTATGCAACAGATTTTTTCGCTATGTCATTAAGGCTTATTAACATAACAGATATTGCTAGCATACTATCATATAAGAAAAAGTGGGCAGGACCGGAAGCTGAGAAATATCTGCATTTGGGAGCAAGAACGGCACAGCGTGCTGAGGGCACACATTGGCGCATCAAAGAAATACTACAAACTAATGTAAACCTGCTGAAAACATTTAATGCGATCGATATCTGGATGCGCAAAACGGTATGTAGCGTTTGTTCTAACAGATACAATGCAAAACTTGGTATTAATTATAACAAATTTCATGCATTCTAGGCTGAACAAGAGCGATGCGAATTTTTCACTGAAAAGCACAAGGTGCCAGTTATCTATGAAGTACATCAAGAAGCACTTAAACCTTTGCTGGGGAACATACTTTTCTTTGCAATCAACGTTATAAAAAGACAACTTCAAAGGTTGCGGAAGGCGCAGTCAAAGAATAAGGGACGTTCTTATTCAAACCAGGAATCTTGTTCATGTTCAAAGCCTATCAACTATGGTTTACCTTGTCAACATATGCTCCCAGCAGCAGGGACCATCCCCTCAACCTTGTTCTTGCTACATGGCATTTATCGACTTCTGAATGTAAGTTCATACGTTAAACATGAACAAAGCTATTTAGTGATCAATAATACCTACATAGTTAGCACACGACCATTGACGTCATCCTCTGATATGGACGTACAAGAAGAATGTTCTGCGTGGCTATAAAATGTTAAGCTTATTCAAGAAGCAGAAACCGATCAACAACGTCTAATTCTGGTTTCTCAGCTAAGGTCATTTATGAAAAAGCGTTGAAAACTACTACTCTTTCGGATATCACTCTCCCTGTGGTAAAACCCAAAGGGCGTCCAGAACCAACAAAAGGGAAGAGAACCGCGTCAAAATTCCAAGACACGGCTAAAAAAGCAGAGAAACAAAAGAAGAAGGAGAAGAAGAGACTAAGCAGTATACGTCAGATGATACGCAGTCAGCAAGAAAAGAAAAAAGAGAAGCAGACAAGGAATATGATTTTATTTGCAGTTCCGGCAAAACAGGATCTTGAGGACAAATACATTGAGAAATCTAGGCGTAAAAGGTTAGGAGAGCTTCACTTCCTGTATTTCGTATTAACCATAGGCTCAATAGAAGTAAGGCCACCCCGCCGGTCAAAACCGTTCATTTCAAGGTGAACTCGTCCATATCAATGGACTACTACAATGGTACAATTGATGTAAAGTCAGACGGTTGGTGTGACTTCCGAACAATTGCCTTGTTAGCAAAGGGGAACGAGAATGAATTTCCCGAAGTGAAGGAAGACATGGTCAGAATGTTGGACAAGTATGCCGACATTTACAGAAACCTATTTCATTATGATATGGACAAGTTGCGAACTATCGTTTCCTATGAAATCACTTTCCAGGAGCCATATCCACCCTGTCCAATGGAATACTGGTTTATATCACCTTATTGTGTGCAAATTGCTGCAGACACATACAAAACACCAATCGCGCTTTACTCAGATGATGAAAGCAGAAATGCAGAAGGCGACTTGGTATATCAGCCGTTGCTTTATATGCTGCACATGCGCCCCAAAAGGTATCAAGACCTATTCCCTACATTCTACAGCATGTCAGTAACTGTCATTAGGCAACTATCGAACTTAAAAGGAGTATAAAGATGACATGGCCGATGGTTGACCATTTTATGAAGAGGCCATTAAACAGTTGAATTCGATGAATCTCATAAGGACATTTTGGAGTTGACGGTCGATCAATCCTGTGAGGCCGTCGGAGTCACTATGGAAGGATGTATGACCCATCGCCTCTCCCTCTTTATCCTTCGCTGCAGAACCTAATCAAACTAAAAAAGGAAAATAGAAGAAGACTATATAGAGAACCATTTTATCGAAAAATAAAGGAGTAGAAAATCTCATATAGGATACTTATGCTAAAAGAGAGTATTTCCTGTAGGAAGTACAGTCATCACAGTTTAAAAAGTGTCTTATGTCAAAATTGGCTTAACATTTTCACTCATCTGTAACTATTCGAGATGAACTTTCTTTTATGCTCTACTGACTCCTCATGATGGTGAAATGACCAGCATTTCGTATTGCCAATTTCCACAGGCATGTTTGTAATCATGTAACTGTTCCAGCAATGTCGACGCCATCTGAATGTTGCTCTTCGGATCGTCGCTCTTGCTTCCATACAAACGCAATTAACTGGACTGACATGTGATAGATTATAACCCAGTTAATGCTTTTGGAATCCTGATGGTGTTTTTTTTAATCAATTAGGTCTAATTCAGAATTCCATTGATTAGTCCCAAGAGAAAAATAGCTTCGGTTTCCCACTTCCAGTTTGGTTCGGTTCTTTTGCGGAACCCTACAGACTCCTGCGAATAATGCGCAGGGAATGTGGCCTTTACTAATGTTAACTCTTCAGAACTACACCTACAATTGCTTATAAACAAGAAGTAGCAAGCAAGACTGTATCCTTCCCGCTATCACCAAGTTACGATCAATTCACACAAGCCATGAAGTTCTCCTCTTTGCTATTTACGGCCTTTGCCGGCATCTTCTCGGTACTCTCAGGCGCCGAATATCAGGCTGAACTTCAATATGGGACCCCATTAATGCTGAAGTTGCGAGTCCCTTATCCTGAGAAGTGCGCCCAAATAAGCTTGCGCAGCCCCATTGCCGCCAAATTTACCGCTATACAAGGCGAAATATCTATCGGACCATTTGATACATTTGGTGGTAAATACGATGTCACACTTCACGACGGATATTACATAACCACGACCACGTTCGTACCATCAACTCCAAACCAAGAGCCAGCAACTTTTACCGGAAGCTTTGTTCCTAGCCTCCACGCGATAGGAAAAGCAGTCATCGGCAGTTCTTAGGACCGATACTGCAGTTACAGGTATCTAAATTTGTTCAGTTGCTGGAACGGAGTGCGAGGATGTGGTTTGGGTTCCCCAAGCCACGCTTTTATTCCTAGAGAATAAAATATTCTAAACTTTCTACTACTATTTTCTATCACCTTCGGCGACGCAAGGGCTTTTTTCATCAGATCAAGGTGATGGAATACATCTATATATTTTAGTTTTAGAACGGTATAATTTTAAGTTAAGAAAATTACTACGCGTACTAAAAAGTTTGTGACCTCGCGCACTAAAAGTTTGAGTCACTTTAGTAGCTTTTCTTTTTCATGCGGCGTCAACCAATCACCGCCGTAGGTTTCTCTAAGCTAATACCAGCTTTTAGTGCGCGAGATGACCACGTACTTCATGTCAGCTTTTTGTGTACGAGAGAAATAATATGCTTCATACGAATTTTAGTGTGCAGGGTGCATAATCCATTATATATAAATTTTTAGTGCGCGAGATCAACAGTATATCTCCTGGCGATATTTAGTATACAGTATAGGTAACTTTGAATAAATGAAAAGTTTTATTCTGCATAGTGGACAACGTACTTCTTCTGACGTTTATCACGCAGCCTACTATTAGCTGTAAAGGCCCAGCTCGCGCACTAAACACTGGCATTAGCTTAGAAAAGCCTACGGCGGTGATTGGTTGACGCCGCATGAAAAGGAAAAGCTACTAAAGTGACTCAAACTTTTAGTGCGCGTGGTAATTCCCAAATAAAAAATAGCCTGAACACAGTAAAATCCTGTGTAGGATGGCTTAAGTTTGCAATAGCTCGACTTCACCAGTACAATTGGTACGTTTGAAAGAGTGATATCAACTTTCTATGTCTGCGGCAATGCTTTGCTAAGAAATAGTCTATAAAGCAGGATATCAAAGGTCTGAAAGAATGACTTTCCATTTTCTAGAATGGCCGGAACTTATACCACCCTGCACGGATGTGCTCTTTTGTTTTGGGTTAGTGCTGCATACGCCGACATGCAGTACCTCTTCTATTCTGCTCTCAACGTTAGGTGAATCTATACGCAGTATCTACTTTGACTGACACTATGTGCTTTTTTGTATAATAAAATTGATTTACGCGTTTCCATGTCGCATGGCATGCTGTGCTTATCAAGCAAACACTTGAGTACCATCATGTCGAATACCATGAACAAAGTACAATGCACATATAAACGTGGAGTTGCAAGGGAACGCCATATGTATAAAACACGTATATGAAGCGCAGGGTCATGCAATGACCCTCATACATGGCAAAATCGGAAATTGTAACGTCATTTCTCAGAGATATCCTGAATTCGGATCATCCTCATTGCACATATATATTTGTTTTTGGGCGCTGATACTGCACACCCCGACATATAGTTGTCTACTTTAAACCGACCTGTACACCCTCTGTACTTGACAATTCTCAAGCTCTTCCATATGGCATTGAATCTTTGCTCATCAAACTATACCTGTAAGTACCATCCGCTTTAACATGATAAGCAAGTTATAAACTTGGTGAACAGTACCTAACTTGAATGCAATTCTTATGCCTTATATTAATCTAACCCAGAAAATTGACTGTTCCCTTCACGTAGTTTGTGTAGTGTAACGTAAACAAAGACCAAGCGAACTTGCGAGACTTCTGCAGACAATAAACAGGGGAATGGAACGTTTACTAATGGTAAACTCTTCAGAACTACGCCTACAATTGCTTATAAATAAGAAGTAGCACGCAAGGATGTATCCTTCCCGCTATCGCCAAGTTACGATCAATTCACACAAGCCATGAAGTTCTCCTCTTTGCTATTTACAGCCTTTGCCTGCATCTTCTCCGTAGTCTCAGCCGCTGAGTACCAGGCTGAACTTCAATATGGAACCCCAATAATGATGTTTTTGCGAGTCCCCGGTCCTGGAAAGTGCACCCAAATACACTTGAACACCCCCATTCAAGGCCATTTCAACACTATACAAGGTCAAATATCTATCAGATCATTGGATACATTCCGGGGTAGATACGATGTCGCACTTTACGACGGAAATTTCATGTCCACGTTGATGTTCCTGCCATTAACTCCAATCGAAGAGCCGGCAAATTTTACAGGAACTCATGTCCCTGGCTTCCGCGCGACGGGAATAGCAGTCATCGTCAATTGCTAGGACCGATACTGTAATTACACGTATCAATTTTTTCAGTTGTTGGAACGGAGTCAGAGGATGTGGTTTAGGCCCTCCCAAACCAGGCTTTTATTATCAGATAATAAAATATTCTATCACCTTTTTGGCGACGCAAGGGCTTTTTTCATCGGATCAAGGTGATGGAATGCATCTATATAGTTTAGTTTTACAACGGTATAATTTTAAGTTAATTAATAATACATTCGCTTCGCTTCGTTTGGACTGGGCACCTACATCCTGGCACTCCGTTCCAGCAACTGAACAATCGTGCTTCAATCTCTCGCACAATTTCCGTTGTCAGAATTCGACGAAAAAAAGGCCACAGTGATCGTGCTCCTTGTTTGTGTTATCTATTTTTGGTCAGAAATAATACCTTTCAAATGTCGCTTTATAGACTCCAATTTACATGAACCTTAACTTGTTCAACTTTTGTTAGTATGTCTTTTGTTCAAGCTAACAAACATTGGATAAGCATTTCCTTTCTTTGTTTATTTGGTAGTAAAAGGAAATCATGTTGTATATTTTAAGGGCAACTTGGCCTTTGTATTGTTTAATTATTCTTGTGCATGCAGAGTGTAATCTACGATGAATGACTGTGTGATGAGATCGTCGATGCGCTGGTAATGGCGATCTGTATATGGTAATAAGCCGTCCAAGATTTCCTTGGCGTTGGATAACTCCACTAAATGATCAGGGCTATGCGAGGATAAAATGGCATGTAAAACTGTCTGTGCCACATTCGAATGTTTTGCATTGGTATTCCAATCACGGATGTATCCCAGTAACTTCTCAAGATGCTCTGAATTCATCTCAGCAATGATTTTGTCCACTTCTACAGAGCCCGTAATACTGTCATCTCCTTCAGCCCTTGCCTCAAGCACATCTCGGAATAGTTGGAGTAAACGGAAGGGCTGTTCTAGAGACATAGCTAGTAAAATAGCATTCAGATAGTCCTTCTTGCGCATATAGTTTTGTAACTCTTGCTCCCTTAAAAAGGAAAAGATTGTTTAGATGCAATATATCAGTCATTGCAGTACTCACTTCAAAATAAATTCTTCTTTTTCTTTGAGCTCCGTTTCTTGCTCCTCTAGCGTTATATCTTCCCAAAAGTTGATCACTGAATCGCCACCTCCGGATACGACAAATTTTTCATCTTTTCGTATAGCCAAAGCCCATACTTTTTCAGTATGATTATCAAACGTATTCACGCATTCGTTCGTTTTAATAGTCCACAGCTTTACTAATCCGTCTGACCCACTGGACATAAGCTGTAACCCGGCAGTCAAGAAATCAACTCGCAGAACGGAGTTCGTATGCCCTTCAAACGTCTGTCCATGCAAGTTTTAGAACTAGTATTGACATTTAACTCTTTACCTTTAAGCATGTAAAATCTTTTAAGCTCCAAAGCCGGATGGTTTTATCACTTGAGCTGGTCGCCAATACTTGATCAACCGGGGAGAACCGTACACACCAGATTCCTCTCTTATGGCCTTTGCAGGTACCGACTAAAGATCCAGTATCAATGCTCCATATTTTTGCTGTCTTGTCTTGTGAGCCGGTGGCGAAAAATTTATCATTTGGTGCAACACAAATAGAATTAATGTCTTTATCGTGAGCTTGGTATGTGTAGAGTGAGCGAGCATGGAAAGATTCATTAGGTGATTCAAGGTCCATATCACGCAAGTTCCAGTATTTGATGGTACGATCTTGACTTCCAGTGATCATGAAATGATTGGATTTTTTTGAATAAGCTATCGCACCAATAGCCTCTGTATGACCAATACAGACACCTGCGCATAAATACCTACATCCCATCTGTTACACCAAGTTACGGCATGAACTCCGTACCTTTTTGCTGGATCTTCCTCATTCACGTCTACTTTCCAAATCCGCGCCGTCTTGTCCTTAGAACCTGTCACCAGAACTTTACCGTCACGCGATCGATCCATACAAATGATCATATCATTATGACCATAGACGAGATCACAGTCTTGAGTTTCCACATTATATATTTTAAGCTGTTCGCTATTGGTAGCTGCTGCTAAATGACTGTCGTCTTCTCCGATATAAGTAACATCCACCACCTCATCGTTATATCCAACTATCTGTTTGATACGCTTCAGTCTCTCTGGGATGGAATAAATTAAGATGTTCTGATCGCTGGTAATCGCCGACAAAGTTTGGGAGGACTCATTGTAACTATAAGGAAGAGTCAAAAAAAAACCTAACTCTAACTAATGACTAACTTACATAACATCCGAAAGAGCATGTTTACTATTCTTCTCTGATTCTTGCGCTAATATGAGTTCACCAGTTTTTAAGCTCCAAAGACGCACAACACCTGAATAATTAAAAGAAAATAGTCAATTTCGCAATCCCTACTATAGCGTCACCTACCTTTGTCGCCTGCTGTGTAAAATATTTCAGAGTCTTTCCATTTCTCGTCGTATGCGTTCAAATCGCTATCACGAGAGATAAATCCGACCGTTTCCAAAGTCTAGAAATCCACCCTTAGATCACATTATGGTCACGTGAATGGATACTACTTACTTCATAGATAGGGTATGTTGCTTTCAGTTTCTTTGCCTTCCAATCCCACACATTTACAACTTTATCACGCGATCCGGAAATTAACGTACGACCATCCGCTGAAAAATCTACACCACGAATGACACTAACGTGGCTCTGGAGAATACCAATACAGCTAAGGGAAATGGAATATTAGCAATCCGAATGTGCTTATCGCTAATAACGCACCTTCTCGATTGCAAATCCCAGATTCGAATTTGACAGTCGTCGGCACCAGACACCAAGTACCATCGACCCTCAAAGTTGTGAAATTTAATCGCGCTAACAACGCCTCCATGTCCCTTGAAGTTATGAGTGCAATAGCCCTTGTCAATATCCCAGACTTTAACAGTTGCATCGGCTGAACCAGTCGCAACGAGTGTTGAAGTGGGGTCAATATCCATCACAATGATGGGTGCCTCGTGAGCCTTTAAGGAACGAATACATTCTCCTTTTTGAAGATCCCAGATACGCATTTGCAAACTGCGACTCGCACTGACGAGATGCTTGCCGTCGGGCTTTACAGCCATCGTTGTGATAATTTCTGTGTCCTAAATATCGACATAAGTTCGATTTGCTTTGTAAGAACATGGTAGTACGTACGCCAGCCAATCGGTGAAGTTTCTTTCCCGTTGCGAGTTCTGTCACATCAATGTCTTCATTATTGGTCGTAATTAGCAGTGACTCGTCCGAGGTAATAACAGCTTTGCCGCCGGTGTAAATGGATTCGATCGTTTTAACCGAGTTGAAGCTGTTGATGTTTAGTTTTAGTCGGGAAAGCCAGTTCAATGTCTGGCTATGCTTAGCCAAATAGCTAACCTTGTCTTCAGTAATAATTTTTGGACGTTGTCTTCGGCCATCGTATGTGCGATCGATTCCTTCTCGTGAATGAATGAGACACTTGCACTTTTTTTTCGGCAGAGCAAGAGGACCGAAGAAAAGCAGTCATACTAGGGCTTGCAGGCCATTGCGCGCCGCTTGAAAACCAAAGTTGGCTCTTGCCCGAAGTGCATATTTTACATTCTTCTTTTCAGATATTATTGCTTTCAACCTTACACTATTCCTTCTCTTCTTGACATAATCACTAAGTAGAAGTTTAAGTCTTTTAGTTGGGGTTTTTGAAAGAGAACAGGTGCCTGATGTTCCCGCTTAGGCGGTGTAAATAACATAATTAAAGCAATTGAGAACAAATTTGGGAAAATCTTGCACAAAATTTTAGACGGGAGACATTCATAAGGACCCATCATTTTCGTACATTTCTTTCACAGAGCATGCTTAGTCATATATATACGTTTTGGTCTATTGGATTACAATTACTGGATTTCCCGTTGCTAATAAGAGGATCCAGTTACTGACGGCTCATAGTTTTCACGCTGTCGGATGAGATAATTACTTAGGCACCTTGAGCAGTGCAAATCTTCGCTAAAATCGTCGTTCGGAGGTAACTAAGCGTCTGTGCTCTTCGAATTCATAATCAGCAGAAGGTACTAGGTGACCTTTTCCTTTTATGATAAGCAAGCTTCTCACGACGTGTCCTCAACTGGCACGGTCGTTCTCCACGCTACAAGCACCTCATGTCGAAGTAGACAATCTCATCGTTGGCGCAGGTGTGGTAGGATTGGCCATTGCCGAAAGTCTGACTCGCATAAGATCAAGTGAGACTACCATAGTCGCAGAGAAGAATAAATACGTCGGTGAAGAAACAAGGTCATCATTGTCAGGACCCATGCTGCTCGCTTAACCTTTTAGTTACCCAACAGCTCTCGCAATAGTGAAGTCATTCATGCTGGCATTTACTATCCCCCAGAATCTCTTAAAACAAAGTTGTGTATCCGAGGCAACCGACTTCTTTACGAGCTTGTATCACGCACTCCTATCCCTTACCGTCGCCTAGGTAAATGGATTGTCGCCCAATCGCCAGAACAAACAAAGTATCTGGAAACTTTGCATGATAAAGCAGCCAGTCTCGGTGTCGAAACCTATTTTTGCAGCGAAGAAGACAGATTGCAGCAGGAGCCTCATATTCGAGCACAATCTGTGCTTGTGTCGCCATCAACCGGTATCCTTGATTCTCATGCGCTAATGGACTATCTCCAGCAGCAAATCGTTCATAACGGTGGTGATATTGCACTCTGTACAGCTGTAACAAATATGCGACCCGCTTCAACAATGCCTGGATATCTGGTAGAACTAGTAACTAGGGCTTCGTCTGCTTGTGAGGAAAAGACGGTCGTGCTAGCTAAGAGAGTTTTTAACGCGGGTGGACTCCATGCGGATAAAATTAGCAACATGTTGATGCCTGGTCGATACAAGCTCCACTATGCTAAAGGACATTATTACACATATAGAAATCCTGTCAGCGTAAACCATCTTATATACCCTTGTCCAGAGAAGAACCTGGCAGGACTTGGTACACACCTTACATTAGATATGGCAGGAAAAATCAAGTTTGGGCCAGACGTTCAGTACATTGACAACCATTACGATTACAACGTACCAGATGAAGAGAGCATGGACAAATCTTGTTTTGCCAAAGCTATTCAAGAATATCTTCCATCTGTTAACGAGAATAACTTGAAACCAGATTATGCTGGCATTAGGTAATCCTTTACATAGTCTTCTAGCAAGACCTAGTCATAACTGTCATGCAATAGACCAAAACTAGCTGGGCCAGGTGAACCATTCCGAGACTTCATCATCAAGGAAGAAGCAGATAGTGGTCATGATAATTTCTTCAGCCTTGTCGGCATAGAAAGCCCAGGTCTTACAGCATCGTTGGCTATTGCCGATTACGTAGGACAGCTTATCAAGGATTAAAGGCGAAAGACCTAGAGAATTGCTTATAATAATAACAATCAAAGTCTGTCTACTACTCTCAATAGATTTCGGAATGGATAAACATAAACATAATAGATGGATTTATTTGAAATCGTTGCTTGCATTTTCTGAGTTTCGTTCCTTTTTGCCCAACTCATCAAAGTAAGGATCTATTTCCGTGAAAATCAGTAACGAATGTGGATGGATCAGATGCCTTACGTTGCAACGCCTCACTTGCTGTAATCCTCTTTTCAGGCGGGTATTCCAATAGCCTCTGTAAAAGGATGAATCAGTATCATTCAAGCATTTGAAAGACATACCTTTAACAAATCAATTCCTTGTGCATCCAATTTCGGCAGTAATGTCTCCAATGGTTGTCGGGCAAAAAGTTCAAAATCATACTGAAAGAGAAGACTATCAACACCTTCCTCCCAAAACTATTCTTCTTGTGTACCTTATACTCTGGTAATTGCGACACTTTAGGCCAGTTCTGTTCTGTTGGTGTTCCTAAAACTGTGCGGCATGGTCAAGGATATCTTTTGCTGATAAATGATCGATTAATTTGAATGAGAAAAAGGATATTTGAAAATGCGTTGCAACTGATCAGGGATTGAACTTCCGGGGAATAGCGGTCTTCCCGAAGCCATTTCTATATACACCAGGATTCAGCAACCGCTTCCATAAGAGAGTCTACACTTACCAGCAAAGATGCAACCGGCTGACCAGAGATCAATTGAAGTTGAATATTGTCTAGAACCCATCAACACGTCTGGAGCGCGATACCATAAAGTGACCACCTAATATATTTCGATTACAACTTGTATCTTCTGGCGGACCCGAACCTACCTCATGAGAATAGCTTCGTACTGGAATTCCAAATGCTCTCGCCAAACCGAAATCACCTAATTTAAGTTCTCCTTTCTGCCTCAAACGACTGTGAGTACCAATTCCAATCCCGATAATATGCATTTATGACCTTGTTAATGAGTAAATTCTGTGGCTTCAAATCCTGCAAATTCCACGTGAGCGACGTTATGCACTATTTTGATTTGCCTTACCCGGTGTAACACCCTGTGCGCATGGCAAAATGCTATTCCTTTCAGTAACTGATACATCAATTGCTATCATTCGATTTAAGCTAACTGCATAGTCAAAAGAACCAAATCCAAAATAAACCTTGATTGTAAAGGCATCAATATCACCAGTATATGAATCCAAGAACTTTTTCAAGTCTGAATCCAGATACTCAAACACCAAGGTCAGCTTTTTTTCGGTATGCAAAACGTCGTACAGTCTATCAAAACGGACGATATAAGATAAAGTTGTCGCGGAATATATATGGCTGACCTGACAATGTTGGGATGCTTCAGTTCTTTCAACAAGGAGATTTCTCGAATCGCAGTGCAGGGCACCTTTTTTTTTTGCATTTTTACGTTCAATCAGATGTTGACCAAGGCGCAATTCTTATACACATACACCTTCTTCCTCGTTATCCAGACGTATGCGTTTCAGGGCCACAACTTCGTTCGTCTCCCGATTTTGGGCTTTATATACGATACCGTAAGTGCCTATCGTTGATCAACAAGAAGGTTGAGATGAGGCCATGGAATGTAAGGATATTTAGTAATCCATATGATTAACGCTTACCTTCACCAAGCTTTTCTATTTTCTAACGATTCCACGTATGTGTTAAATACTTTTCTTTGTATGACGCTTGCTCCTTACCTGATATTTATCCATGAAGCGCTTTTTTAGTAACCAGTGAATAGCCAAGTTTGCTCACAACATTTACTCCGGGAGATTCATTTTCCGCAAGGGCAATAGTCACTTCGATTACCTCGTTAGGCAATTCAGTTGCCTAAAAAACTTTGGAGATCCCTTTCCCTTGTTCCTCGTTTCCAAGAGGTCCCAAAGTGGGAAAGAGAGTCAGAAAAGCAGTATCACACTACTAACTATTAAAATAGGACCATAGAGAACTGCCTCAAGCAGGTTCTTAAATGAAAACGTTTAGAAGGATCGGATTGTTCAGGGAAGGTACCCTCCCACTTCTCCTATTAGCGGAGCCACCAAAAACATCGCTTCATGCGTGATAAACCTGTTCCTTAGCAATAAAGATAAACAAAATAAGCAAACTACACTTCCTAGTTTGACTCCTATGGACATATCAACGAGCCAACATATTCTCATTCTGAGTAGATAACATAAACGATGCGAATATTGTTGCCAGAGTTGTTACATGCACCGGTATAATGGGTGCCAATACAGAATTTCGCCTAGCAGATTGGATAACTAATCCTGTGACAGATATTTACAGAAGTGGATTTTACGCAATTTGCTATATATGTCGCAAACTGCGTCATGTTCATTAACAATGAAAGCAGTAGGATAACACTTGGTCAAACGTGTAAAACATGATGCAGCTAGCAGAATCTCGTTTTCAGTTTACAGGGTTTCAATAGTAACCTGCACCTATTTCACTATATTTCGCGCCGATGCAAATGTAGCCTTCGCGTTATTTGGATGAATTCCATGTCCACCAGAATGCCAAATTGATACAAGTAAAATATCCTTCCCGCATAACTCATTTGCTAAAGACGTATATTATATTTTTCTAGCGCAGAATTGAACCTTCCATGGCCGCAACCTTTTTTTTTATAGACTAGTGTAGAAAATCGTTTAATAAATAGTATCGGAGAAAACGTCACTTGTAACCAGTCTAGTCCATAGATTGGCTCAAAAGAAGTTCTAGCGTTCCATACGCTTGGCTATGCTATATCACTACTAGAAAACAATATATACTCGTAAAGGCAAGGATCTTGTTTTTGTTGCGAGAAAAGTGACTTGAAACAAATGCTATGCAGGGCAGTAGGGAGCCGGAGCTTCAGCATGGGCAGGGTGGACAAAGGAATTGATCGTTACATAGAGCGTGTAAATCATGATACCCACACCCCATATCACGAGTATAACATCCAGAACCTTTGCCCTGGCGGAGCTCGTTATTTTGAAATGGAACATGCCTGGATAAATCGGTGATTTTAGCCATTATTCATAACCATTCCCTCCTTCTTTACCTGGGAATATAAAGCAAAGGGGTACGCACGCGACAGATCCAACTGAGTTATCCAGTTAGCGGCCTCCGATACAGAAAATAATACGGCACTTACCCAATGACACGAATTTATCCAAATTCTCGCCACCAATACCGAAAGCAATAAGAGCGCAAACAATAGCCAGGATACTTCGATAGACATTCTTTCCCCATTTGACGGCGAAGCTGTCACGGCCAGATTTGCATTTCTGGAAAATGCCGTTTTCGATAATCTTCAATGCTGGGAAAAGCATCAACGGCGCCCTAAATTTTCCAGCATATTTGGTTAACATAATGTTTCAATTGCATCATAAATCATCCCTTCACCTACGTTAAAATAATAGCAACAGAGTATAGCAATTGCACAGCAATTGTCAATCTGTTGGCAGGTGGAAAGTTGTAAATGACTGCTGCTTGAATTTGATCACCATAGGCCAAATACGACAGGGTGCCAATCAAAATATAGATTAAACAAACAATGACCATGCCCAGTGTAACGACGAATGGGAAGCGCTCGGGCTCCTTCATAGATTCCACAATAGGTATAACTATAAGCAACAAGACAATTAGATATCGCCATGTGTGATGGAGCCGTTAACCCAGCCTTTACCTAGTCCGATGCCTAGCGAAAAGAAAACGAGAATAGACATTAGCCAATCCATATCGCTATTTTCCAAATTCTGTTACCTTCAAACGAAAACGTTGCAGTTCCAATCATCAAGGCAAAGTTAGCTGGATTGACGCTTTGGATGTTTGGACCCACGCCTACGTTGTGCAACTGGTCTGAGGTGAAGTATATAATACAGATCAATCCAAATAGAATCAGAATATCTGCAACCACAGCAGCAAACGACAAATGAGCGATGTGTCGAACCAAGGCGAAGGGAATGAGAAATATCAACGGCATTAAAATGTAGTATTTCTGTTCGATATGCGCCCGGCATTCGGAAAGAACGCTAACGACATTGACAAGGTTTCCGGAGATGAAAATGAAATACGAGCATACGAAACCAATCTGAGATATAACCAAAAACACCAGCACCGTGAAGCGAACCGCTTGGCCATACAAAAGTCCTCCAATGTCGCCATAGGAGCCACCTACAATAAGCTGTGTCTTGACTAGACGTAAGAAGGCGAATAGACATATTAAAGCGATGAGGACCATCAGTACAATCGATAAGGCTAGACCACCATTCTCGAATCTGTCAATTTCCGCTTATTTTAATCCCGCTCTAGTACATACAGCTTCCTAACTTACGCTTTAGGTAGGAAAAGGACCCCGGATCCAATAAACGCTTTGAGAAACATGAACATAGCTTTTCCTACTGAGGCTCTTGGTCTCATGTCCTCTTCTTCTACTGCACTTTCTTCGACAGATAGATCATGTTCAACCTTAACTGCATCTATATCGGAGGTACTCTTTCGCTTCCTTTCTTGGCTTAAATGACGTTTTAATCGGGGTACACGCTCAGAAGCGACATCATCATCGAATCGTTCACCAGCGAAATTGCTGTAGACTGAGTATGAAGAAACGGTCCGTGCCATCGATCGTCTCTTGGTTGTAACAGAGCGGGCAAACGAGTTTCCATGACTGCGGATTCCCGGTCGTCGTGCAGTAGGTGTTGATGGCGGCGTTATGAATTCTGACCGTAAGTTGGGCATATCTGCGAAATGGGTATGGCTTCTAAGATCTGCTAACCGCTGCCCTCTCGGCATATCAAATGACCGGCTGCGCATCTGCGCAAGTGGTACGCTAGGGAATTCTTCAGGTGTAACTTCACCATCGGTCACGGACCTTGAAGACATAGTTAAAAGAATAAACAAAAGAAGAAAGATCTCAACGAACTTTTTTGCTACTTCAGAAAGCAGCGCAGTTTGTATATAAAAATGGCAAAATTTTTCTGGCAGGTTTCTGCTAGCGGAGTTCTGTGGGGTGGACTTCCTTAAGAGAAGCAATAAAATGAAAAGGGATGCTCCCGATCTTTTGTCATCCGCAATGAGATTATATATATATGGTAAGTTGGTACAATGTCTCTCTGGGTGATGTTTGGATATTTGACAATGGCATAAGGTTTATGACGTTTACAATAGGCTATAAATGTCATCATAGATGTCATACAAAGCGGACAGACTGTTGTCTTAATGGGATGATATGTCCGATCCGATTAAAGCCAGCCATTGACAGATTTACGATCCGATCAAGTGACAGAATTCAGAAGCGGAGAATAATGAAGTGGGACCGAGCGAACCAAAGGAGGTCTCAGCTTTCAACTCCGCAAATAAAACCTCTGACGAATCCATATAGATGTTTTTCAAAATTAAGGTCGCAATTTTAAAATCTTTGATTGTCCTCTAGGAATCCTTCTTAGCAAAATGAAGTCTGCTCACATATCATGAACCGCTTGTTTGCTATTTATTGAATCTTATTCGCGCTGGTCTAAAAAGGATTTTGCATGCATTAAAAGGTCCAAATTCGCACTGAAGAATAAGACATTCAATTAGTGAATCTATAATGCAGGCAATACATTTTACTCACATCAACTTGGTCCTCTTGTGGGCAAGAAATTCATCCGAGTAGCGTGCAATATAATTCATGGTTAGTAACTGGAAGCGTATTCTGAATGTCTTTTTTCTTACTCCCGAAGGGTAATCCCAACACATCGGTTGAGAACTCCGGCGCACAAAGTCCATCGTGTTCGACGGTAAGGAAACAACTTTTCAGAATACGATTAAAAAAAACCTGATAAAAAGAAAAAGCCTCTAGGAGCTACAGATGGAAAAAGATGTTGTCAGTATGCAATTGTTTACTCTATAAAAGATAAACCACTTATAAACACCGCATCCCCGTCTGGCGTACGCACTCCGCGAGAGACGAAGAAAAGATATTAAAGTGGGCGTCGGAGACCCATGAGGGCGAAGGCACCTCGACCGTATCGATCACGAGAACACTGTCCAACTTAAAATGAGTCTAGGTCAAAGAGTGCGATTCCAAAGCGTGTATACTTACCGGGGGAAGTCCTGGTCAAATAAAAATCAAGTTCAAAGAAGCAAAGAAAGCGATAACAAGTTCGCACATGTCGCAGCCATGTCATAATATGTTGCCCAACACCATCTTGGCATAATTGAAACCACGCTCTTCAGCAACAGATAATGACAACAAAGGTACTTGCTCGCTTAATAAGCAATGAAAGTGAAATCGATCATGCAGTATAATATGGTAGGTAAAAAGAGGCAAGCGTAAAAAGATATATTAATCAATGCAAAGATGGATTATCTGTATATAAGAGACCATCTACCAAGGAACTAGGACCATGTATATACTTGTAGCTTGTATGGATGAGTCATTCGCAACGTACTTATAACATAAGCATCAATTTGCATGAATTGACAGCTTATATCATGGCGCAAAAATGCACCATATGATACAAAAATATGGCATGGAGCCAAAGATAGATATTCTGAATCTCGTGTTCATTATCATCAACCAGTTTATGTATCATTCTTAATCGACGCGAGTATCTTCCTCAGCCAAATGTAAGTTGTAAGAGTACGGCAGCAGTGGTCAACCCATTGGTTCTTCTCATTCTATTCCATCCAATGAATATCTTCACTAAACCAATAAGAGTATGCTATCCTGTTGAAATTGATCAATGCTCGCTAAAATGTCAACGGTGACAAAATGACCAAGACAGTGAACATTAAGTGGATTAGTTCAGAATTTCATCAGTGGTCATGAACGCTCTGTTTTTTGCTGCTTATTCTGTTGATCAATGTAAGCATAATATCAGTGTCAGCTTTGAAGCATAGAGGTAAAAAAATATTATTGAACATTACCAGCTGCCCCCATTTGCACCGCGAACAAGACACATTAAAATCGTTTCCTAAAGTTGGATCGCACGCACCGTTTTGTTAATTGGGTATTTCTAATAGGGTGGAATCATCATGCGAGGGGAAGTGCCGTATTGATTTTTTTCCTTTTTTTTTTTTTTTTTTTTTTTTTTTTTTTTTGAAGGGATAGACGAGGATCACAGACGCCGAGCGCCAACGACTGGCGGCCAGCGAATGTTGTTTCCCATCCAGTAATTCCTGCTATTGCTGAATAGTTGTGGCCCCCTTGCGCAGTTCGCGTTGTAGTTGCTATAGAGTAGCCAAAGTCATTTCAATCGGTAAATAGATGCCGCAGACGCAGTGAAGAGCAGGTGTCATGGGGGGATTGCTACGTAAAACTCTGCCTCGTTGTCCAACTGGATGGAGTAGAACTGGCCTGGGGTGCCGATCGGCTGGATAAAGTAGCCCCTAATGTTGGCCGTAGCGTCCTTCTCCACGATCGTCTGGAGCAGTGGATACAAAATGCCCTCTCCTTCCGTGAACAGTTTAATATGGTTGTCTGCAAGCTTGGCATTATCCATTCAGTTCTTTTCTCTCTCAGCGGCGCACACGTCGATTTCTAGGTGGTTGTGTCTGTCCACAAACAAAAATCCCTCTTTAATTGTTATCAGACTCATCTGAACCAACCAATACAATAATGTCGTCGACCGAAAGTACCATATCATATCTGCTACGACAACACTTCTTTGCTACGCATGGACCATTTCAATAAAATCCTCGTGCATGAATAAAATATCCTTGAGACTCGAAAAGCATATCGCTGTCGATACCTAGGAATAAATAATTTCGACTTGTGGGTACTGTTCACAATCTTTTTTTCTGTAAATGTCACGCAAACTCTGAAGCTGTCAGACCCTCTGAAACTCCACTTTCTGCAGCTGAAGCCTATCTTTCCACGTACAATCTATTCCAGAATTGATGGCTCTCAGTCAATTCTGAAGCCGCAAGCTAAAAAGTCTGTTGCAAAACGTTTCGACAGATCTATGTGTATATGAGCAAATCAGCATTAGGAAACAGCAAAACTTTCTTTCATTCCTAAACTTTTACACTTGGAAAATATAAAACTCCATACGGCAGAAGCGGAGCCGATGTGTGTGTGTGTGAGATCTAGACAGGTCAGGGTAAAGTAAGATTTGCCATACCCCTCAGCGGTTGCAACAAATACCAGCCGAAAGTGCATGCTCGCTTATTGCAAAGATGAGCGTTGTGTTCAAGAGAACGCACCCTGCCTGTCGCACGTCCTACGGGCAAGAAATAGGGAAGGCCAACACCACGATGGCCTGAAACTACGAGATATGAATGGAAATGCTCGACTTGGTACTCGCCCCTCAGGTGATAAACAGTAGATAGAGTCTTCAGAAATGGATACTACTATGACATCGCGCTTTTGGTTATAAATGTACTTAAGTATCCCGCGAGATATAACACAACTTTACGGAATCAGCGTATACCAAGCGCAAAATATAGGAGTTTTTCTCGAGTAACGGCGATTATGAAGAGGATGACTACAAAGAAGGGAAGTAGGCTGGCAATGAAGGGCTGGCGGACCATGGTGACCCAATTTAGACTCCATAAAGAAAGGGTCTATGGCATGAGCTGTTTACTGTGAGCTCGGTATGATGAGCACTCCTATCGCCTTCTTAACTCTAATCTTACGATCTCTTAAATCTGTCCATCTTCATGTACTGATCTGGCCGCAGTTTCATATCAATGGCAAACATTTGTCAGCGTACGAACTAAATACAACCAAAGACGATATTTTGATTTTGCACGCTATAATGAAAGCTTTATTGCATGAACCTTTGTACGACGATGACGGGCAGAAAAGGGAGGGCTTCCCGCTTTCTGATTTCCTGTTCTGCCATGCTCCGCTTTGACATCGGGTTTGAGATTCAATGTTTGATCAATACAGCAAAACTATAACTATAAACCTTCTTATTAATTCCTACAATGCAAGATGCTGTATTCTTGTCTACAAGGCATACCTGATCAGGTTAAGCAAGACACAATGAATATGGAAATTCTCTGTGCTATAGGATGGATTGGTCACGTAAGGGAAAGATTATGTCAGTGCATAAACAACCAAAAAGGTTGGACTTGACGCTAGGTCATGTATGTCAGTCACCGTCAAACCGGGGCTCACAAGAACCCTTACAAAAGAGCCACAGAGCATGAGATGGACCTCAATTCATTTCGGTACTGTTTTTCCTCATTTGTTGAATTTCGACCTAAAAGAGTCGAAGATCCTAAAAGGACTGTTAGCCCATCGTCGAACAGAGACCAATCAAACTATGCCGCAAAACGATGGCGTTATCAGCTTGGTTTTCCATCACCGGTTCATACAACTTTAAGTCTTTGTAAGCATCGGAAATGAAACGTTTCGCATAAAGGGTTTGTTTTCCTTTATTTGTCATGCTGTATTAAATTGTGCTCATCACCAGGTTCTACTGATTAGAAATTTAATGCTGCACAATAACAACGAGAATTCTGTGACCAAGAACCCTCTCCTTTCTATTGGTCATCATGTGGCGTAGTAAGTCATCCTGTCATGAAGGAACAAAAAATACAGAAACAATCAATGATCCACAATCTATATGTAATGCGATGCGACGAGTGTTGTACAGATCTATGCCGTTTAGGTAAAGAGCGAATCTGAAACATTATCTGGCAATAATTATGTACGTCCCCGCCTTCGCTTTCTCTGCCTGTCCGTCTTCTTTTCTGTAACAAGCACTATACGTTTTTTGTATCATAATTGCCCTTTTAGGAACCTGTCCAAAGTTTTATCATTCATTAGACAATTTCATTTGGGGTTTCCCTGGTTATCATTGTCCTAGGTTACACAGTGTAATGGAGCAATGAAGCTTCTTTGTGATAAACGGGAGAGAGCGAACGCACATTCATGTGACGAGATCGCATATCCAAAAAGGGTTCTACCACGCCACACATATGCAGAATCTAGTAATCAAGGGATTAGGATCCATCGTTCCTCTTTACCATTGAAAAGCCGATCCTTCCCTTTTGTCGCTCTTTTCCTGATCTAGGTTATTTTTGCTTTATTTGTCCAAGCTTTTGCTTTACTATAAAAGAACGACCCTCTTCACGAACCGAAAAGAAACTGCGTTGTTCTTTTGACATACACGAACCTGCACAAAGACTATTTGTACGGTATGCTGTTGAGCCGCTTCTCCCACATTCTGTCCGTGTCCCTAGCAATCTATGCTAGTATATCCGTCTGTGCTGCCGCTCCTACTATAAACACAAATGAAGATGGTATCCAATATCAAACCTATGTGAGCAAAACAAAGCCAGAACAAAAGCTTCAGTTCCTGCAACCAAAGTTGTGTGATCCCAGCGTTGTCCAGGTAAACAAAAGAGACAGAAAGAGATTTATATGTCTTTGCCATAACTTAAACGCCCCTCAAAGTATTCCGGTTATCTTGACATTGGAACCAATGAACATTACTTTTTTTGGTTTTTTGAGAGCAGAAACAACCCAGACACCGCTCCTTTGACCGCCTGGCTAAATGGCGGTCCTGGATGCTCAAGCATGATGTGAGTAAAAACAAGAACCTTTATTTTTTTTTTATTTTTTTTATTTTTTGTTTGGTTATGTGAGTACTCGTGGCTAAACTCACATGCCTGACAAACAGTGGTCTTTGGCAAGAACTTGGACCTTGCCGTGTGAGTGATGATGGCAGCCAAGCTGTGTTCAATCCGAACAGTTGGAATATCCATAGCAATCTTCTTTTCTTTGATCAGGTACAACCTTTCTTTTTGACGTGGAAGAGATCATTTTCGGATGCCATCCGTTCTTGTTTTTTTTTCTTTTCCTTTGCTATACTAACGTTGGCTTATCCTGGCTTTTCAATTGTTAAGCCTGATGGTGTTGGCTTCTCTTACGGCACAGACAATGTATACAGCACAAAGGATGGTGCTCCACTAGCATACGATTTTATTCAGCTTTTCTATGAAGCATTCCCAAAGTATAGCAAGCTTCCGTTCCATTTGTTTGGCGAATCTTACGGAGGTCACTACATCCCTGGCTACGCTGACTACATTCTAAAACAAAACAAGGCTCTTGGGCAAAATGGAAGCAGCTCTAAGAAATATATCCCACTTCAATCCATCGGTGTCGGCAATGGGTGGACAGATCCCTTGGTCCAATAGTGAGTTGACAAAAAAAGAAAACATAAACCTGGCATTCAGAAAGAAAAAACTACTGTACTCACGAATGGATTCAATGGTCAGCAACTACACTGCAAAGATGGCTTGTGACTCTTCATGTTTGTATCCGGTTTCTTATGACCATCTATATGTTTATTGCTGACTCCACTTGTCTTCTAGATGGTTCAGTACTTCCACAAAAGTATTGCAATTTGATGGTCCAAAATTATCCCCAGTGTGCACAGCTAGGTAACAGTGATCCACCCATTTGTATTCCACGCTAATTCCTTTCTTTTTCCGATAGTGCAACAATGCTACAACACCGGATCTGATGATGACTGCATTAATGCCGCTGATTACTGTGGAAACAACGTGGAAGGACTCTATGACTATGCGAACAGGAGTTACTACGATGTCCGTGCACCTCCACAGGATGGTCCACCCAGCACCTACCAGGATTTCTTAAACAGTGCTTCTACTCGCAAGGCCATCGGTGCACGTACACAGTATGTAGAATGCAGTAACCAAGCGGTAAGATGGATTACCCAAGTTTTGTTTCCTTTGTATGTTTTCTAAAACAATGGATCGGTAAATCCTTTTACTGCTATTGTAGGGCGGCAAGTTCGGATACACTGGCGACAAGTAGGTTTCTTTTCTTTTTCTTTTTTCTTCGTTTCTCTCAACGATGGGGTTGCATTAATGGAGTAAATCTGATTTTCTTGGTAGCACTCGCAATTATGCACCGGCTGTAGCCGATATTTTGAACTCGGGCCTTCAGGTTCTATTGTACGCCGGTGATGCAGACTACATCTGCAACTGGGTAAGGAAACGGGGGGGGGGAAAATGCACCCCTTTTGTTCATGTCTTTATACACAAACACTAAATTTCTGCACGATTTGGGGGGGGGTTATCATGGATAGTACGGCAATTATGCCTGGTCTTCTCAGCTGAAGTTTGCCGGAAGCAATGAATATCAATCAAAGTCAATGCAGGCATGGACTCTTGACGGAAACGAAGTTGGACAGGTACAACAAGGAGGAAATCTGACATTTGTCCGAGTCTACGGTGCTGGCCACGAGGTAAAGAGAAAGAGTAAAAGAGATTGTTGTCTCTTTCTTTTTTTGGTCTTCTAACACTTATCAATTGTTTTCTAGGTTCCCTACTATAAAGGTGAGGCTGCACTAGCCATGTTCGATAATGCTATCAACGGAAAGTCCTTCAATTGAGATTTTGCGGAATAGCATAGTCAATAAACAACCTATTTATTTGTTTTTATCCTCTAAACGTACATTTCTTTTGCTTTTTTCGTTTTGAACTTAACCCAATTTTGGTGTTCTGTTCTCAAGTCGTTGCGTCAAAAACCATATGATCATTGCAGAGGGCTTGATAATACATAAGAAATCCCTTTCTCTGAGGATATCTCATCCTTAAGACAAGTTGTGTAGTATGTATGAATAAGTGTTATTAAGGTTCGATCCATTGGAGGACATTCACCTTAGTAAGTGATATCTTTTGCTTTTTACGTTGTGGTTTTATTTCCAAAAAAAGAAAAGGAGGACAAAGGAAGTTTTAATTCCCAAAAAAATGACGTATTGTTCGAATGGAAATTGAAAGGAAAAGGAAGAGGTATTCATCGTGCCTTAGATTATTGAATCGAGAATGGCACCAAAAGAGAATAAACGCTGAGATTACTTAGTCCCACTAGATATTATAAAGAAACCATGAGGGAACCATAAGGCAGCCGGATCGACATAAAGCAAAATACTTACCACCAAGTTATCTGGCCCGTCTTTCTGTTGCGCTTGATGAGGATTCTGCTTCTTCTGGTCAGCCAACTGTTTGCTTAGCTTGCTTCCTTCTTTCACTCCTCGGTTCTCTGCCTAAATGGTCTATCTTGGTCAAAACAGAACTCTACTACATTATCCAAAAGAGCAGACCTGTTTTTGGCGTTGTTCAGCTGCAGCCAACATGGCTTCTCGATCAGCAGGTCCTGCTGTTGCTGGTGTTGCAGATTCCGTCGTTGAACCTAGTCGATGACCTTCGTCCTTATTTCTGGTGCCGAGACAATTTCCCTGTACAACAGCGGAATATGCGTCATTGAGCTCCATGCACAACATGCAATCCTAGTTATGGTTACCATGATGATAGTGGGAAAGAGTTTGAATGCGTTGAATAGAATGAGGTATTGGAGTCACGCTGTTTCCCATACAGGTACGTGACGTTTTAATTGGCTATCTATGCAGTTTTCCTTCCAAGAAGAAGAACAGGAGAACTCTGGTCTTGCATATGGAAACAAAACAATAGGTAGTGGGCCGTTCAATATAATAGTAATATCCCATGCAAGAAAGAGAAAAGAAAAGGAGTCGGCATTTAGCTTGTTGCACTAGCTGCTCTATCGTACATGCTATTGCGTACAGCAGTTGTGTCACTTGCAGGCCATCCTAATCAAACATGAGTGTAGGCATAGACGGATTTCTAGGATGGGATAATAAGTGAGCTGGACACAGAAGATAAATTTTGTCCAAGTAGCTGATTAAGTTTTTACTTTAAGCATTAAAGGCAAAAAGCACTTGCCCTTGATTGGCGTCGCGACGCGAAAGCGGTGCAAGAAAATCACCTCCCGCTTCCTTTTCTTTTATGCACTGGTCCCTTTAACATGTCTAGAAGAAACGATCGACGCCAACGCCAATATTACCACGAGTTGGAATCGTATCTAGGAGAGTACAATCAGTATTATTCCACCAACCCTATACAAGCAAGCGTTTCGGCTCCTACAACAACCACTACTTCAACCGGTACGTTTGAGTCATGGAATGCATTCTCTTTGCCATCACCTAAATTCTGACACGCTTCTCTTTGGTCATGGATTGCTACATCCAGATCCCGTACCAACTGAAAATCCTATTGTGGATGGTAAAACTTATTTTTTTTTTTCCTTTGACAGAGGGGAAAAAGAAAGAGAAAGAGATATTTCGCTTCTAATAAAACCATAACAGAAGCATTACGTGCAGAAGCATTCTACTGTGATTATGCACCTAATGGAAACTATATTGAGTACTTTCATTCCATCACAGCGTCAGCAAAGTACGCGCACAACTCTTTCGAAGAACTACGGTGGAAACACTATCAACGAAAGAACGCCTTCCATGTGCAACAACCGCCTGATCCGGGATACTATCATTCGATCACAGCATCAGAAGAGTACCGTAACCTGTCTTTTGAAGAAATTCGGTGGATGGATATCAAGTTAGGACGCGTCCCAAAGAAAAACTTGGTATTAGACCAACAACAACAACAACAACAACAGCAGCAGCAGCAGTCATCATGCGCTTCCTCTTCTGAGAAAACGGCTCAATTGACGGGTGTGGAAAAAGCGTTGGAAGGGTCAGCGCTGAAAGACTGGTACAATTCGCATGTTCTATCGCAGAAACAAAAGGAAGAGAGAATGCAAACAACGGCAACAGTAACAAGGACATCACCAACTCATCTTGCAACCCAGTCTTCGGAAAATGCAATACCAGAAAAGCCTTCCTTGGAAGAGAGGATGGCCGAAAAAGAAGAAGATGATCCAACCCGATGGCCAATGGGTCGTAAGCGACAGGCTATGCATGGATTGCAAGACGCTAACAGTATTCCATCTTGCCGAGCCCGACTCGGTCTTGAAGAAAGAGAGTTAGCGGATGCTATCTCGGCCGGAACACAGTTTTGCCAAGTCTTGTCCGAAGCAGCCAAGAGGGAGGGTTACTACTGTATTCCGCCACTGGAGTCTCTCGAGAAAATGAGCACGGAAGAATTGCGGCATGTGAAGGATTTCACCGTGGGTCGGTATGGCTACGGAGAGGTTCGGTTCCATGAATGTACGAATCTGTCGGACATGGATATTCATCAGATCATGGGTATCGCCGTGGTATTGGATCGGCAGAGCGTTTGTGTCTATCCGGAAGAACGGGAAAAATGGACGAAGCGTCAAGGTCTCAACAAGCCGGCCACGGTGCTGCTGCAATCATGTTTCCTGTTGGATAATGAGACGCAGTTGCCTATTACCGACCCTGATCATCCCGAAGTAGGTCCATTTATTGAACGGCTTCGTAGCCGCCCCGGACTTGCGTTTTTGAAATACGATGTGGTCACAGGCGATTGGGTATTTAGAGTGAGTCATTTCTGAAGATTAAAAAAAAATATGAATGGAGTCCATTAAAAGAAAAGACTGAGAGAGGGGGAAAAGAAAAGGAGGCGTTTCTACTTTGGATTGTCTTCTGAGGAGAACGCTACCAATTCATCCTATTCACAGCGAACGCCATGGGACAACATAGATGATTTGAATGAGGAAGTATATAAATCCTTCGTTTTCTTCTTGTTGATGATTTATCCAATAGAAAGAACTTTTACTGCATACAAAAAACTGGATTAATATCCAGCAAAAGGGCAAGGAGAATAGAGCCTCTGTCTATTCAACTTCTTCCAAAGGAATGAATCTTTTGCTAATTTGGTTGCCATATAGCTTCCTTTTTTTTTTTTTTTTTTTTTTTTTTGCAAGGTAGAGTATCTCGAGGAAAGATAAGACTTGGTATAATCATTAGAAAATGGCATGAATGTGTGTTTCTCTTTTTTTCTTTCATTTCTCGTTAATTTGTATTGATACGCTGTGGAGGATTTATGGTGGAGGATACAGGGTAAGGGATGTTGTTATGGTTGTTATGGTTTGTTGTGCTGATTGGGCGTTGTATGATATTTTTTGTTTGTATGTCTTTCGAATGGCAGGGTCTTTTTCTGGGGAAGTGAAGCAAAAAGGGGAAATAGAATAGAGATAGAGAGATAGAAAGGGAGAATGGAAAGAGAGAGAATAAAAAAGAGATAGCGTATAGAGTAAAACAGTAAGGAAGAAACAAAGTGGGGATGTAGATGATGTTATTATCTTCTTCTTCTCTTGTTGTGGGATGTGTCTGTGTAGGTGTGTTCGTATGTCATCGGCGGTTTTTTTTCCTTTGCATTTTCGGTCCGTTGGGATATCTCACCGTCTATCTCGTCTTCTCTTTTCGCTCTTTCTCTGTCCTTTTTTTTTTCCTTTCTCTTTTCTCTTCCTTTCGTTTTCCTTTTCTTTGCAATCCGTTTTAATCCATATCATAATCAATCTTGCCTATGCCAAAGACTCTGACTCGGTGCATAATGGGTAATTTCGCAACCAAGACCACCAGGAGCGCGGTAAAATTAATACCGAATAAAAAGACATCATAATGGGTGTAATGTGTACTCAAAAGAAACCTAAAGAAAAGAAAAGCAGGGAATACGATGAATAAACCAAGAAAAACGACATGAACCATCTATATCCCTTCCGTTTCCCTTGGTCTTTCTTTTTCTTCTCCATCACTTCATCTTTTTATAACCACCGTGCTCTTTTTCTTTCCCTTGTACACTTACAAAGCGATCGGCACAGCCGTTAAAAACTTGCGTGTAGCGGTAAATTGAACCCCTCCATCAATTTGTTCCCATAGCGTCAGGCCATCATAGGCCCCTTGATTATTTTCGAAAGGAATACCTTGAACCCAATGAAACATGATATAATGACCCTATGAGTTTTGTCCAAGGATAAGAATCAATATAATGTTGTAGGCAAAGAGAAAAAGAAGGAAAGGGTTGGCTCGGAAACTTACACAGTTGAAGGAAAGGTTGGTAAGAGTCCAACTTGCTTCGGGACTGATAAAAGGTATAACGGTGAAGAGTGCCTTGAGAGCAACAATGACGAAGATGGTAGTAAACCATGCACCTGTTTTTCCGTGATCATGTTAATGAACAAGCCAAAAGGTGGTTGTTTCTTTCTCTTTCCAGCATGGGGAGAGTCATTGGATTTTCTCCCAGCGGCTTCCATTTCTTTTATTACTTTACCTTTATAGTTCACCCACGATGAATTGAAGTTTGGCATGGAGCTTTGATCGAGTGTTGTATATGCCTTTTTCTCTTTCTTGTTTGACATGATGACGAAGCAAACAGGATAACTTTTTTCCCGGGGAAATAGTAAAAAAGGCGGGAACGGAAAAAGGAAGATGAAATGGGGATAAATATTACAAGAAATTGGTTTAAACCACCACACACTTTTTGACTCTCCAAAGTACTAGCTCGCCTCACCCACTCACACACAAAGACACACAAACTACACGCACACCAAACCCAAATACAGAGAGATGTGATATATATATAACAAAAAGTGGAGCAATGAAAAAAATTACCTTGGTCCTCGTTCTTCTTACTTCTCTGTGTGTTGCACTCAACTCTGTTAAGTTCGCAGTAGAATAGCCCCCGATGGCTCTCTCTCTCTCTCTCCCCCTCTCCGCATAGATCTATATATACACAGCCCATACTCCCATGTGGCTTGCCAATGTGCCTGAATGATACAGTAAAAAAAAAAAGATGGAACTAAATAGCTAGGCTCATCGTATCACACTTCCTCACCCCCCTCCCTTTTCATAAAGTGGACTGATACCCAATTCCACTTTACTCACAAGTGTACATTAATGACAAATAAAACACAAGCAAAGAGAAGACAGAGTGACGCATGTGACGTTGTCTCTAATTGGGCAAAAACCAAGACTTTGGCAACACCTTTAACAACATACGCAGTTTCTTTTTTGGGTCCCTTTTTTTCAGTTCGGAAAAATTAGAGCCTTTTTGATTCTATAAATATCTCTTTCACTGAAAGTGGCTGCGGTGAAGGAAAGCCAATGATAAACATTTTTGCCGCCTGCCTTTTTTATTCCCCTCTTCCCTTATACCCTATTAACCCTTCATTGTTCACTGGCCATCAATGGCTATACCTTTCAATTCATTCGTCTTTTGGTATTTGCTAAAGTCGTTATTTCTTTTTTATTATTTCTCAAAATAAAAAAAATCGAAAATTACAGAAAGGGAGTTTGGGTGGTGAATTGGATTGTTGGTTTGTTTAATCAAATGTTTCTTTTTATAAGTGTGTGAGTGGGTGTCCTTTTTTTTTTGGGCGAGTGCGTTGAAGGGAGAGAGGAAATTTGTGTATGTAAGAGTGTAAAAGTGTGTTGTTGTGTTGTGCATGTTAAATAAGAGTGAGGAATACAAGTTGTAAAAAAAAATTGTGCGTGTGTGCTTGTGTGTGTTGACTCGAAAAATAAACAAAAAAAATTTCAAATTGTTGCAAGAAATCGAACAATATACAGTGAAAAAGAAAAAATGTTGGGAAAAGGGGAAAAATTAATAAACAAAGAAAGCTTAGATACGTCTTTTCACCGAGCGATCTTGGTGTAAATCGATCGAGTTTTTACGCTTACGATCCAGTTCAGGTGGTGAGAGAAGTCCAAAAGAGTTGTTCAACACCATGTTGGAGTGTTGTTGTTGTTGTTGGATTTTCATCATGGAAGCATTCAACTCGACAGGTGTCAACATACCAAGTTTCATAATAGTCTGATGGGGTATCTTGGTTTCTGAAACAGAGGAAGGAGGTGTCTGCAAATGATCTTCTTCCGCAGGTGAGGCTGGTAGACTGGTTGTTTTGATCAACGCAGGTACAGCAGCAGGCGCAGGGCTGGCTGCAGGTGGCGTAGGCAACATGGGCTGCAGTTTCAGATGATTCTGAAGCATACCAATCCATTGATCATAAGTCTCTTTCTTGACGTAAAGCTGATAATCCAGAAGTTGTAACATCACTTTCTCAGCATGGTTGATCTCGGATACATCCAAACCACTGACTTTGCTCCAGGCTGAGTTCTTGTAAGTTTTGTCCTGTAAGAATTTGTGGGCGCAAATAAGGGCTGCCAAGAACATGCGCCTGCCGCATGAAACATAGACGTCGTCATGTGACTTCTTTTCCTGAATGCGTGGTCGAACGCGGAAGAGGTAAAAGATGGCAAGTTGAAGCGTGGAATGAGTAGTACGAGAGTGTTTGAGAATATGATGCAAAAACGTATTGATGGTGGCAATAGGACGTCCTCCTGTGGAAGGTGTACTGGTCGAATTGGGCCATATCGAAGCAATCGCCTGAACAGTGACATCTGAAGGAAAGGGCAATGATAGATTAATATAAACAAGAAAAAAAGGTGAGGGAGAGAGAGAGAGACGTACCGACGAGAGCATTGACGTAGGTGCGTTGCTGTTCATGGATTTGTTGATGTTTACGTCTTTCTTCTTCGCGTATAGGCCTTGAGGAGGAGGAGGATGAGGAGGAGGAGTGTTGCATGTTTGCGAGTTGTGTCATCAAGAAAGAGAGCAAGAAGGGATGGTTGGCGAGGTTATTATAGAAATCGTTGGCAGCGATTGACTGTGCACCAATGGAATGCGCAGTAGCATTCAACGTGACTGCTGGCGCAGCAGTACCACAGGCGTCGGATGGTTTGATCATTTTAGGCAGAGTACTTTTTTAGGGGGAAGAGAGGAGCGGCCGTTGTTTTTCTTTAAGAAATAAAAAAAAAATCGGCACGCCAACTGTTTTTGGAGAAAATAACAAAAAAAGAAGAGATTATATAATCGGAGGAAGTGTTCTTTTCGGTAATCGTTTTTCTTTTCAGGTGAGGCTCACCGATTTAGATAATAAAAATGATGGCAGCCATGATGAAAAGAAAGAAAAAAGCAAAGTAAAAATCAAATATAAACAAAGAACAACAAAGATAAATTAAATGATAACCAAAAACGTGTTGTGTTTTGTTGCCGTACACGCAAGAAAAAAAAAAGGTAGAATATCAGATAGAAAGAGAAATAGAGAGAGAGTGTGTGTGTTTGTAGAAATGAGAATTTGGGGGAAATTCAAAGAGGGGGAAATAAGGTGAAAAAAAAAACAAGAGGTGAGAAAAAGAGAAAAAGTTCGGGTCGTTTATATGAGACTCACTGTGAATGAGTCACAAAAAGTAAAATCGACTAATTCACACCCTATGGCTCATCACGTTAGAAAAGATTGTTTCAACTCCGATAGAAGCCAAAGTGGCCAAACACACCCAAAAACACCACACCATCTCGCTTCCCAATTCTCTCACGGATCTCATCTTTCATCTAATTGGGGAAATCATCTCAAAGTGGAGTTACAAAATACAACATCCTCCAATCATACCATACCCTCATCAGTATAACTCCATCCTAATGAGCCAATCGCATATGGAATATACATCAACCAAGCCATCTTTCCACTACGGCGATTAAAAATTGAAAAAAAAGTGAGGATAGAAAGAAAAAGAAAGGTAAGAAACAAAAAGGATTCGTCACAGAACGCATAAGATGTAAATCATCTCCGTTGTCTCCCTGTATTATCATCATAATCATCATCATCCATTGATAAAGAACGATCTTCACTATTTACTACTATTTAGTATTACTATTACTAGTACTACACCATGGAGGGCTTATCACTGTGGTTCATGCAGCACAACTTGGCATCGGGTGTGCTACCATTCTCGCAACCTCTTGCTTTGTTATCTTTTTTTTTTTTTATTTTCCCTTAAAGTACCGGACAGTCTTCGCAAATTCTATCAAGTGTAAATCTTGTTTTCTTTTTTGGTTTTTTCTGTCATCTTGTGGATTGGAAGCACAACTGAATGTTTTTCACCCTATCAGATTCGTCCAATGTTTGAAAAAGAATGATTACACTACATGTCATCATGGCAACACAACGGAATAACATGGATTCTATCGGCGATTCGATAACTCAATCCATCTCTGTCTCTCTTTCTCTTTTTCTCTCTCCAAAAGAAGAGTTAACCATGAGCGAATGAAACCTTTACTGTGATAGTGTCATCTTTTTATTGCCAATAAGAATCTCTTCACAGCTGAGAACCAAATGCCTTGCAGTGTAAATCATCAAACAATAAATCAGAAGTGCATAAACTTTATTTTACTAAAGTGCTCCCCGAAAGAAACATATTCCTTAGGTTCATACTAATGACGATGAACAATAACTAAGGTAAATAGTATGAAACGCTTGATCGTAGAAATAAAAAATAAGAGATAAACATTGAAAGGGTCTATTCATGATAAGAGCATATAAAGTCATCTTGCAATTGGTGAGCAGGGGAAGGCGGCCTTCTAGTAAGATGCATTTTTCTTTCTATGGACTCCGAAATAAGGCAAAGGGAACACGAATGGAAACTTAGGCGCGTCTTTGTGAGTCATTAGACCTCTGCTGCAATTCCCTTATTTGTTCCCTTATGTTTTTGCAGCAAAATAATGTGGCAATTATGCCGATCCACGTAATCCCAAATCTTAATAGACCAAAAAAAAAGCACGTTATTACATCTTTGATGAACCGATCTAACGTTATCCTCACCTTCTTAGAGAAATCAAGGAGGATGTTTCGACATGGACAACACGAAAAATGGGATTTCTTTAGTTTGGATTTTACTTATCTCCATGATGACGAGTGGCATTTCATCCATTCTAGGATCTATTTTCCTTTTTTCCTTTCTCACGTTGCACCTAATCCATTAAGAAGGTTGATACGTTGGTACAGCAAACACGGCGCCACATTAACAAGATAATTCTCTTAGGGTCAGAATGCCTTGGACTAAAAAAAAATGACTTGACTCGATTTGGAATAGAATGGCGTAATCAACCTAACTCACGCAAGAGAATAACCATGTTCCGTGATCCGCAGCAAGACGGGTGCTTTCCCTCAGCAGTTGCGTGATTCCACCAACGGATGGAATGAAATCAGTGGAAAACGCGGTGGCGGAGTTTTTCCGGGTCCTGCCGTGTGCACCAATGGAAATACAGTATGACGATGCAAACAGGTCACTTTTTCCGCTCATAGAAAACAGAAAGTGGAACAGTTCACGAAATACCTTTCAAATAGGAGAGCAGCAAGTTCATCATACATTCTACATTGGGGAACTAGCCATCAATCCTTTTCTCTTGACTCTGTGATAAGAAAGAGGACAGATCCATTTATGTTCGCATCGTTCGGACTGGCATGTTCCTTTTTTTTTTTTTTTTTTTTTTTTCCTTTCGCCCCTTTGCTTATTCCCGGGACAATGGACAAGAGGATAGCCAGTCCTGCTTAGTGCAAGTCATAGTTACATGTAATACCGATCTCTTGGGAAAAAGTCGGCGTCAAAGAAAAGAAGCAGGCAAATAGTACTCACGGAAACAAACGGGAAAAACAAGGATTTCGCAAGAATCTGTATTTGAAGCGATCCCGTTTGTTAAGCGTGTTAGATAGCTTATCTTTCTGGTTGGTAGCATCTGGAGGCGTCTTTAAAACAGACTTGACACTTTGGGTTTCCACTCCTAGGCTATTGGTCCTGGATAAACTGGCTGAAAACATCACGCTGAACAGCTGCCCTGATGAGACGGATAACGCGAAATGACTCTGTCAGCGAAAGGTAGCCAAGGCAAAAGTCCATCTTGTCCTTGTCACTCAACAGTAGACCCATCAGGGCCATCATCGATCAGGGAGTCCAAGCAGAATTGGCTCTCTATGAAAAAAAACTAAAGAAGAAGACAAGGAAGCCAACACTAAGCACGCCATAGAACAGTTACATTTTTTTTGAGACGAACTGACCTTCCTAATTTAGAGAATGTCTTTTTTCTTTTTGGGACTATTAAGCAATTTATGGGGATCTCTTTCGTCCAAAATCTAAAAGCAAATGGACTTCATTCACTATTGCCCTGATGACAACTTTCCCTTATCCTACGAATGAGAGCTCAGATGAGAGGAACTTTGATGATTTCGCGATTGAGTATGGCCAAATTGAGATGCTCATCGAATTCGACACTGTTCCTGAGCCTGAGACACAGCCGGTTGCAGTGGATTTCAAGGAAGTTGCCATTACAAAGCGGCAAAATACAAGAAGTATGGTGAAGATCAGATTGTGCGCTTCATTAGCTTAATTCAAGATGAAGGAAGGACTCGCAGCGCCGAAAGCAGCAGAATGAACAATGCCGAGCTTGTATAACCCGCTACGGAGAAGTCTCTCCATTATAGAAGGCAATTACAAATCACTTAGTACAGAGCACAGTCCACAATCACTGTTTATTGCATAACAATTTGCGTTAATTGACGAAACAAATTTTCGTCAACTGGAAATGATATAGATAAAGGGCTTGTGAGACATTGCTTCCCCGGGATAATATTTTCTTGCTTACCCAGATGATATGCACAAGAAAAAGTTGGGGAAGGTGAAAACACCAGTCGTTAGAAAAACGTGAATTTAAAGTATTGAACTTACCGTTCAAGACGTATGAATCTATATCCTCGTTACGAGGAAACCACATTCGTAGTGGCGATATCGTTTTTAGCCGGACGGCAGAATTCTGTGGGGCGACCTTGTCCGCGCCAAACCGAGTTTGCAATATAGAACTTTTTTTTTTGCTGAATTAATGTCTCGTTGCCATAGTGTACGGCAGTGTTTGCAAACTACTACACCATGGTGGGACAGAGAATCGGAAGTGGTGACTTTTTCCAGCCCTCACTTAAGGCAGCTGTTGCACACCTGTAGATAAACCATGAGGGGTACATACGAAGAAAAAGACAACAAACCTGAGACGTGTAAAATTCATCGACTGTTGTTGCAATCAATTCCCCTCTCCTTTCTCTTCTCTTTAGCATTTTCCAACAGGTGTTGACTAACGCAGCACGCTTGCCCTTTCTTGACGCATGTCCACTAGCATCAAACATTGCTGATCCGAATACAATTAATGGTATTTTTTTTGCTTGCTTGAAATGCCTTTGGATGCCATTTCTTTGTGCTTGGGTGCGGTTTATTTTGCGTTGATCTGATTCTAGACTCTTGTGGCCTAGGTTAGAAGATTTCGTTAATATCATTATTTCAGCGCTTTGCACTTAGTCTCTGACCCTGATCGCCATTTAAGTTTCTTTTGTTCTCGTCGTTTCAGCGTTTTCTTCCTCCTCTTTCGACTATTATTTCGAGTCTTTCTTCGCCGTTGCTTACAGTACTTTTTTCCACCGTTGACTAACACATTAACGAGCTCTTCACGAGCGCGTTGTGCTCCTTGGTAATTGTAGAAACGCTTCTCAGCCATGTCAGGCCCGTAAAAAGCTGCAAGTACTGGAAAATTCTGGGCGAAGCACTCCACGAACTGATGATGCTGCTCTGATGATGCTGTTTTACAAATTTCTAAACCGGTCTCAATACGAGTGATACCCGCCGCATCCTTCTGTTTTTCGAGTTGCGTAGAGCAGTCATGGCATAATACTCTTTTGTCGATACACGGCGTACTTTGGTGGCTCTGTGAGCCACTGCCGTCTGCTGCTGTGTATATTTGATTCAACCCCGGATCCACGGCCCACGGTTCGAACCACTGCTCGACCTCATCAATGGTAAAGTCCTCGAGGTCAATCTCCGTTGTCGGCACCTTCTCCTTTTGTTTTCTTGCGAATACTAGATTGACTGTAAATCCATCAGAAAGAATTTAGCACGCGAAACGATGATTTGCATTCCCGGTAAAATCTCTCAAGCTTACGTATATATTAACACAGAGTGAGTGTTTTGAAATTAATGGTAACTATCGCTATTTCCCATACCTATTAAATCCGAAAGGAGTAAGATCAAGCGTTTCAAAAAATACTTCGTGGATATTCGCTCGGCTGTGTTGGCTCTCGAATGGATAATAGACTTGCCAAAAGTTTGGCGTTTATTGAAACGAAACGCCACTTGCAAGTTGGCTTTGGTGATATCGAGAAAAGACGAGGCAGAGTAGTATCACTAGAATTTTTTTTCGGAAGCAGCAACGATCTCATGCTTTTCTTCATAGGAAGACAGGATGTATTTTAACGTTGGAATATACGCGCCAGGCGATGCCGATATGGCTTGCTGCGTTGCAGGCTTGGGCGTCAGTGCCTCTAAATCATCACAAATCTTATCGACAATAGCCACTAACGGCAAATCCGGTTCAATTGAATTAGGCCATTGAGGGGATCCACCAGTGATGCGTTCGAAAGCATATTCCGATGCAATATTTTGTATCTCACTTTTCTTCATACTCTATATACGATGAAACTAAGTTCAGATATACCAAAACGCGATACATACCGGAAAGGCCACTGACAGCTTATGTTCAACAAATGAACGCACACGAGTTTCGAAAGTTTCGACTATATTGTTTGAATAGCATGTGGCCAGCAATACACAAGCTTCTGATAATACATCAGATGATCTCTATTGTGTGCTGGGTGTTTGTTGCATTTGAGGGTGCTTGTCATGAAATTCTCTCCACGAGCTGCTGAGATATGTTGGCATTTTATCGTTTTTAGATGTCATTGACTTGTTGAGCACAAGTTGCGTGACCGAATAGAGAAATTTTGAGTGAAACAGATGGGTGGAATTACTTGATGATCAAGTATATACTGGTTGACAAACGGTTGAGTTCTTGCAATCACCTCTCTGGTATATTGTGAAAGCTCTTGAACTTTTCTTCGGAACTGATCTCGATGTGCTTCAACGATAACGGAATGTGGAGGAACTTTTCGAGTGAATGTTTCGAAACCTTTCCCGAGTTGATCTTCTAAGATCTCCTCGGTCGACTTGGTGTGTTGTGGGCAACTCTTCGCCCGGGTACTTCTATGTTCAGTGGAACCACATGCAGGACATGGATTTGCTATAAAGGTGGTATTACTGGAGCTTGCTTGCTTACTCGCTCGACCCGTTTTCTTTGCTCGTTTGACTGCCACACTCTGAGCTTCTGGCTGGCGCGTCCGCTTAGCACCAGCTATTTGTCATACTTTAAGCGTAATACATTATATGGCAGTGTGCATTGCAAACCTTTGACTTCTCTCATTGGACACAGTTTTGACTTCATGTTTTGATGGCCCCAGAGTCCACAAGAATTACATTGCGACTGATTTGCTGAGGTTGGTTGCTGTCAGTTAACTTTCTTTTATGAAGGATGTGTGCATACCTTTTTTCAACCTTTCCTCCTCCTGTAGCTGCTTCTGTAATTCCACATCAGCGGCTTTTTTTTTCCTTTTTCTTCTGGATGCAATCTTTGCCTGTCAAGGTGGTCAGAGACAACATGGAAAAAGACCAGATAAGCGAACGCATATAAAACGCAAAATCATCCATGATGAGTTCAACAATAAAAGAAGAAATAACAAGGAAGAAAGGATGATAACAATCAGGTGTACTCACAGTAAACCATTTCTTTGTTTTCTTGTATTGACAACATTTATTCTACAGGACAGTGTAAACTAACAGTCGCCCAAAGACAGGTTTCACATAAAATTAGCTGATTATCATTGACCTTACCCAAGGGTAAAGTCAGATAAGGAACGATTTGTCCATCCACACGTTCATGAGAGCTGTCTGTATAATACCGCGCCTTGCATTGAAAGTTATGGATCATCCTCATATATTATTTCATCCATCACTTTTGCTATAGTCCGTTACAATTTGTTGAATGTGCAATCGCAATGCTTCTATAAGCGTGCCTGCATGCGACTCGCAACAAAATTTTCGAAGGGCAATTAACGTTCGACTTCGCAAGAATGAACGCGGTGCATATCGGAATTACACTGACGAACAGTTAGCTATGTTGCTCAATCTAGTAACGTATGAAGGAAAGTCTGCAGCAGCTGCGGGTAGACCTAGTGGGTATCAAAGAAAGAACAGCTCAGAATTACGTCAAGTTCTACTACAAGAACCAAAGGAGAGAGCTCCAGCAAAGTCTGCCCCTGTGAAAAAGAGAGATCCAAAGCCAAAGCTGTCGCAAAAGTACTTTTTAGCTGGCGCAAATTACCTTACAAAAACCAGTAGACCCACAGACATTTTAGTATAAAAGAGTGATGTTTTTTTTTTATTTGAATAAGCATTATCCTACATTGAGTCTCGTGTATATTGCTTGTCTCTTTCCATCATCAGATAAAACATTACACAATGGCTACAATACACACTTTATCTTCGACTCTCCTAAGGTAATGGACCAAATCTAATGAAGAAATCTCCGAGTGTCCTGTATTTTTACTTACTGCTTCTCCTTACCTTGCGTATCACCTTCTACTCCGTCTAACACCTCGATTATCACTTTTCCATTCTTCAAATCTCTTTCTAATAACAAGTCTAAGGCACTGCAGTAGAAGGAAACCAATACTTTTTCCGCTAAGCTCCTGTCTAAAAGTGGATTGACCATTGTTAGAGTAATCTTATTCGATCACCATCGATCTCTTGGCCAGGTGATTTACGGCAGTAACCCACCAGAGTGTAGCCTTCTTTTTTCAAGCTTTTCATTTGCATCTGGTACATTGATATGACACTTGTAGTTCCTAAGATGAGGTTCTCTTGAGAAATAAATTAATGCGAGTCATGAATGTAAGTGTAATTAATCCAGTCTTACCTAAGTATATGTCATGAAAGACATATAGCTTTCGCCGGGTAGTGGAGGGTGGTTGCAAAAATCGTGCAGCTGCTTCCTGTCGTTGCTGGCGCCGTCGTTGCCGTTGGGTAAGCAATTGACTTTTAAGTTGTTGAATTCTTTAGGGTTGATGCCAGGGAGAGGGTTCTGAGGGGTTTTCCGGGGTTCTATCTCCGAGGGAAAGGTCCTGTTGTTCAAGATATTGGTTGCTGTTGGAGTGAAGCGTTGTTGAGCAAGTTGGTTTTGCAGATGGCTGGTCTCTTCACGCAGACGTGCAATTTCAGCCTTGGCGAAGGCGAGTTCTCTTGTAAGATCCTCGACCATAGTGAGCAGTTGTTGCAGATACAGTTGATTGGCATTGGTGGGCATTGTTCTGTGTTGGAAATCTCAATAAATTTCGTTCATCAATTGATGCTTGAAGTTGTCTTCTAGTAGACAAGATGGGTTGTATGGTATGCATCAAGGTTTTGGCTCTGAAGCTGCTTCCACAACCGCTACCAGGGAAAACAGGTTGGGTAGGCTCAGTTTTAGTTGAGCCATTTGCGATGAAAAGTACCCATTTTCTCGCGCGTGGGACATTTTAATAACTTTCGGTGAGTCACCAAGTTCGAGACAAGGGAATCAAGTTTTTCATGGGACAGATTGTTGAGAGTGTTAGATATATTGTCTGTTTGGTTTATAGCGCCTGGAGGCATTTTTTATATAGGTGTATGTGTTGTTTTCTTTTCTGAGCTATTGATTCTGATAAATGAGCGGAAGAGCCCTTCCCTCCTTTTTTTGAACGCAGTCCACTTTTGGCTGAACGCGAACGAACTGAACCTCTTAATTTAGATGAATGCATTTTTTTTTTGAAGAGAGAGACGCGCTTTATTTTTCTTGGGACCATTAAGCAATTTATTGAGACAAGAGGTACTACTTCAAGCCAATCTCTTTTTGCAGGCACCGATCCCAATAGGTCTCACTATGTCTTATCCAAACCTGGGCAATCGTCTGTCGTAGCTGTCTTGCATGCCTCAGCAATGCGTGGTGTGAACATGTCTGATTTGTCGAGCGGGTTTCTTCTAATATGCTTCTTGATCGTGGACCAGCATTCTTCAATGGGGTCCAAGAAGGGTAAATATGGAGGCATAAACAAAGATTTATAGCCGCCCTTGTTGATAGCATCCACGACAAAGCAAGAGTGATGGATTCTGCAATTATCCATCACAATAAACATATTATTCATATTATTTTTAACCAGGATGTCCATCACTGACTCCATAAACCGGACAATATGATAAGCTGTAGTGCCTTTCTTAAGTTTTACTGGTTTTGCATAGGTTTGAGCACCAGTTTTTCTCTTCTTGGAAGCAACCGACTCAGGGAAACTCCTTCTCAATCTTGGCTGCATCACTCTTCTTTAATGACACCATCTTTGGGAAGCAGACCGTCCCAAAGGGAGAGATACATCCCACAATGCTGATATTTACACCTTTCTGGGTGTTTACTTTTACGACAGCAGGATTTCCAACCCTTGACCGTGCACGGCTTCTCATCAACTGTGAGTGAAAGCCTGCTTCATCAACAAATACGCAATTCTCTTGAAAGTTGACACCGGCAGCCTTTTCACTGAGTAATTATGTTAAAGCGCAGGCTCAATAGTTCTTGGGCCATCGCGGGCCAAAGTGTACTTGGTTGCCTACTACAATGAGATCGCGCACTTTTCCCGAATATGCTTATAAAGACCAGGAATAGATATTTCAAGGCCTTCAAAATGCTCACAGAGCTTCTGTTTTGCCTCCTCAAGAACAATGGAAGGATTATCATCAAATAGTTTAACAGTAAAAAAGCCGAATGCTCAAGAAGCAGCTTTTTTGGCTCACGCTTAAGTTGCTTCTTTACTTTTCGAGGGAGAACTGTCCTAGGACCGGCGTTGAACTCGCTTAGCAATCTGTAAGCAGAGCTACGAGGTATACCATACTTGCTCTGCTGCTTTCGGCGCAGTGTCCTTCAAGTTAAAATACTGTACCACTCATTTAATTCAAGCGGCGCAGTTCCTAACCGAAATAAAAGAGTTCGTTTCCGGGTTGCAAAACATATTTAAGATTTTTAATGATGATTGATTGGGAAGAGCTGTTTGGAGAGGACGATGGAGAAGAAGAAGAAGAGCATCCTCCTATCGTGGATTTTCCTACAGTACCCGGTCTTAGACTTGTTCGACAGGCACTATCCCATGAACAACAAATGTTGACTTTCCAAGCTATTCTAGACTATGGTCACTTTTCTTCGCAATCGAACCAATCCATGTGTTTTGGTGAATTACCTCCTCATCTGAACCAACTTGCGCATTTCATCCATAAGACATACCCTGATCTTCTGCCAAACCATCTCACAAAACGGCAGCCCTTATTTGACCAAGCCATTCTTAACCTCTACGAAAAAGGTAGGAATCTACATAATCCCCATTCGACCTAACCTTGGTCCCATGTTCCCCAACCACCCCAGGTCAAGGCATTCGTAGCCATGTCGATCTTGCTCGGTAACGAAGAAGAAGGAGACTAAGTTCATCGTTTTCACTCTGAAAGTATTCTCTGTCTCTTTTCCCCTCTTTGTTCTCATCAGATTTGAAGATGGCATTCTCATTGTCTCATTCCTATCGTCATGTGTCATGACGATGCGGCCTGTCAACCCTACTGAAGGTGATCCTTTGGGTATCTTATTGAGGCCTGGGGACATCTTAGCGCTTTCTGGACCGGCAAGGTATGATTGGGAACACGGGATCGAGGAGCGAATGCATGATACGATCGATGGCGAATGGATCGAAAGGAATATCCGAGTCAGCGTTACTCTACGCAAACTGCGCGCAGAAACTTCGGAACCGACAATGTCAGGAAATGGCCAGGTCTGTTCAAGCAGAACATGTGCTCCTGTCCAGGCTTTTATGACAACATCCCCTTCTGTCAGTCCTTGAATTGAAAGGCAAAAGTTAGAAACAGAATCGTGACCGTAGGAAAAGAAAGGGAAGAGCAAAAGGGTCCATTTTTCTCTCTTTTGACATGATAGTAAGTTTTGCATGAACCATTCATATCTCATGACCGAGCAACTTGATTAAAAAAAAAGAAGAAATAGAACAAAGGAAAAAGTGAAGAAGAGATGGGCCTGCTAAACATGCTATGATGATGATAATGATTATTATTAAAACAAAGGCGCGATGTTAGAAGGTTTTAGATAGAGATTGTTAAATCGCGCGATCATAGATTGCACATAGATCTTTGAGAAGATAAATCCACATAGTTAGTACCCACTAACCCTATCTTGGGGTTTTCAAACAGCTCAGGAGAGACACACTTTATCTCTTTCTGCGCCCAATATGCGAGACGTAAAGTTTACTATATGATTTCAGAATAAAGTTCGCCACAGTTGTATCCTGTCTAAATAAACAATACATAGCCTCACTAGGAAAAGAAAGAAAAAAAAAAGAGAAAAAGAGAAAAGATCTCCTTTCTTGCATGGAGGCACTTTTTAGCGTCACAATGTCGGCATATCCAAATGCGGATAGAAAGAGACAAAGAGAGCCAAAGGGTCGCGACTTTTGGCTCTTTTTCTATTGACTAACCTGAATGGAAGCTTCCGATCAGTCACCCAGTGATCTATTTCTTGCCGGGGAATTTGACATGCCCTCGCCTGAAGGACTACTTCCACCCTCAGAACATTCACCTTCTTTGGCAGGAGCGCGATTAACAACCGAATTCTTCCCATCGGATCCCCCTACGGAAGAAGAAGAAGAAGAAGAAGAGGGGGAAGAGGAAGAAGATGAGGAGGATCGGAAACTGGATGATAGTGAACAGGAATCTCGAACATTACGTATTTATGAAGAGACCCATCCTGATCACACACAGAAACAGAGCGGTGGCCGTGAGATTGCGGATCACGAGGCGATCTGGTCCGTCTCGACCTTTCGGCAGGGTTGGGGCATACAGAATCTGCGTGACAACAACCCGCTGACCTTTTGGCAGTTAAGAAAAAGACAATATCAACGATCAAAAAAGAGCATTAAGAAGAAAAGTTAAAAATCCATGACACTTTTTTTTCTTTAATTTTAGATCAGATAGTCAAAATCCACTGATGCCTCATACTATCGATCTTGTGTTTCTTCAGGCTACTTTGATTAAGGTAAGGTGGACTGAAAACAGAAGGAAAAAAAAGAAGAGAAGATCCCTATGGATCACGGGAGGGAGCATGCTTTTTTTTTTGTTTCATTGAGCTAATGCCAATGTGTGAAAATGATGTGCATAACAGCAAGTGTCCCTATTTATTGATTATTTCCAAGATGAGAGTTATACACCTATGCAGGTTTCTATTCGAGGAGGAACCACTTGCCGAGATTTACAGGTAAAGAAAAAAAAAATGGGGTTCAAAAGGCAAAGCGTCAATTCGTTTCTCAATGGTTATTGTTGAAAAGGAAATTATGCGATTGGAATGTGAGGAAACTGTAGGTTGGCAAAATGCGGATTTCATTAGCGTGGTGGGGTAAAGTAAACATCGGCGCTGGCCATCGTCGTCGTCCGTCACATGGTTGGCTTATAGTCTGAACCGTGATGATAGAGAACCACTGCGGATCTTTCGTTTGCAGATTGCCATTTTGAACACGCGACTGAGCGGTCGCGACACTCACGTCCGTCAAGTCAAAGTCTATCACATTCCCTTGTAAGTCATGTTGAATAGTAATTGCACAAGAGAGCCTTACCTTATCGCCCAAAATCGAAAAAAAAAATAATCATATAGACCTTACTTGGAACAACAAGAACAGCAGCAGCAGCACGAGGAGATAGAGAGGGAGAAGGAGCAGCAGCAACGGCAACATCAGGAAGCTGATGTGATCAAGACGGCTCCAAGGCTATTGCATAAGGGTCTTCGTTAGATTATACGCTTTTATTTATTTGTGTCTGCAGATATATCACTGTACATAGCTACTGCGCTTTGATTCGCTCTTCTACACTTGTCTTTTTTTGGATGTCATGTCAATGGACTTGCATAAAAAAAGTAAAAAAAAAAAAAAATAGATAATACAATATATATAAATAAGCAGACATGATTGGATACATTGTCTTCTCCTTTTCTTCTTCTTCTTCATCATCTTCTTCTCTCTTCATTCATCCATTCTAACATGATCTCACTTGTGCAATCTCCTATTACACGACAAAAGTTTGTCATTCTCGATGAACCGAACGATCGAACATTGAAAAAGTACATTGACACACTGGCCAAGGAAAATGTGACAATCCTTGTTCGTTTTCGCTCTTGGAACCAATTGAATGATCACAGCGCTGGTGAACTGGAAAAACAGACAGGCATTCAAGTGATTGATCATCCTATGATTGAAAGCGATAGTTTTCCTAACCGTGAGGCGATCCGTCGATGGTTGGAACTGACAGAGACAGCACGGCGCTCGAAAGAGACGATTGGCGTCCATTCAATGGCTGGCATTTGCAGAGCACCAGTAAGAGCAGCAAAACACAAAAACAAAAATGGATGCTTTCCCAGACATTTAATGCTTATTCTTTTCTATAATCAATCATAGCTTCTTATTGCATTATCTTTGATCGAAACTGGCATGCGTCCCATAGTAAGAAGCATAAGCATGGTCTGCTAGGGTGACTCAATTTCTATTTCTACTTGTTTAAGGATGCTATCACTTATGTCCGGGAGCATCGTCGTGGCGTATTGACCAAGTCTGAATTGCGATTTCTGATGAACTATCGACGTACGAGTGGACGTAGCCGATGGTTCGGTTGGCTAAAACGACAAACCTTGTCGGTATCAAGGACTTCCAAGATACATTAAGGGGAAAAGGGGATTCAACAAAAAGTTTCATGTTATTTACTCTCATCTTTTTTCTGTTTTTCTATGAGTAGCTTCCAAGCCAAAAAAAAAAAAAAAAAAAAAAAAATTTTTTTTTTTTTTTTGG
>JNDP01001045.1:0-68074 GCA_000696975.1 Apophysomyces trapeziformis B9324 | reverse complement strand
CCAAAAAAAAAAAAAAAAAAAAAAAAAAAAAGATGTATTTTGTTTTGTTGGGGCAATTGGGTGATATATCATTATTATTATTGTATATTGTTAATTATTGACGACAAATAAAAACCGAAAAAAAAAGCATGTGAAACTATGAATGATATGCCATCATGGAACAGCATGTATGATGGTAAACTACAGAAAGCTATATAGTGGACGTGAAGCAAATGACATGAAAGGCAAATGATAGTAGCAAAAAATAGGATAACGGGTTAGATGTTCGGTTCGGTTGATTATAGTAACGGAAAAGAAGGAAAAAAAAACCAACATTCATGCAGATGCCCTTTCCCAATGGAAAGCCGTTGTTTTCGATTGAAAAACAAGCAAAAAAAAGCCTACATGCAGCCTTGATGATTCTATTACTACTAGTACTATTGCTACCATTACTCCTCAGCCCAATGGACCAAAGGAAACTTCTTTAAGCTTTCTCTTTTTGGGAATGAACTCAAAAAATCTTCCACTGAGTGAGGAACGATGGCCATGTTTCAAGTCATAAAGTTTTGCGCACGAAAACAGAGGTTACCTTTCAACATGTCTTCAAAACAAGAAAAAAGAAAGCAACTTTGAATGAAACTCAGACATCTGTTCACTTTTCTTTCCCCCTCTTTCTCCTTCATTTCATTCTATCAACAAAGTTTAATAGTAACACTTTGAATACATTCGTTCCACGCACAGCAATCTATCTGGATTGCATTCTGTCTTAATAAACTGGTGTAGCAGAGAAAATCCAGCGTTTCTATCGTATAGATTCATTTAATATTCCTGATTCAGATGACTTTTTTTTTGCAAAGGTGCCAGAGCTTCCAAAGTGACGGATGAAGTGGGGCCTGGAATGACTTATTAGGCAAGTGATTTTGGCCATTTAGGATCCGCCCGAACGGAATATGCAGATACACCAGAAACATCTTTTTCATTTTAAGGTTATCGCTCGAGCCGTTTTTACTGTTCCTTTAATAGACAGCTGAGATAAAAAAAAAGTGGTGTCAATGCCAACTTCCCACTTTCGACTTGATATGACTCGAGCTAGAACGTCAAGAAGGTTCTTATCATTTAGTTGTATCGATAACGGAAAAAAGAAGAGAGAAAGCATGAGTCAAATCTGGTTAACAAAACGGATGGCGAATTCTTATTTCCTTCCTATGCTGCTCCTTTCTTCTTTTTAACTTCTTTGTATGCACGAGGTAATACTCTATGCTATCGCCCGCAGTATGACGAGAAAGAGTACGATCGCCAGAATGCATGAAAAATATGTCACCTTAAGTTCCTGTGTTGACATTAAGCATGAAAAAGTTCACCGATTGATCGAATAAGTGCTATTCGCCATTTCGTCATACCTTATTGTACTAAAAGAGTTGAAATTCCACCTAATGACCTGCCAGTAGAATGGTGAAAAAATAAAATTGGAAACAGAAAAATAAAAAATGAAGTGGCAATATAAGCGCTAATTATTAGGACTTGGAAATAGTGGTTTAAAAAAAGGGTTCTTGATACACAGCAGCTAATCAATGTAAAGCAAAGTTTAGCATCGCAACACTGTCTTTTGACAGCATTCATGCCTCAGACGGCCTGTGCCCCAATCCTATTCACCATGTTCATACAGAAGGACTACAGGACCCTGCTTCCTGTTTTCGTTGCATTAAAAGAAATCGCAGGTTTCTCAATGGGAAGGTATTCAGTCTATTGATCATTATGTAAAGACACAATCATTAGTGCTTGAAGCCTGTAAAACTACGAAAAGAAAAGGAACAAAAAAAAACATTGTTCAAAACCGACTCTCATGAAGGATAATGGGCTATCAGGAGTTCACCATCTAGAATTTCAAATCCAGCCACTATCCGTTATCCAACATCGACATATGATACAAATGGCAAAAAAATAGGGCTATAGACGATCAATAGGGCACTGCTAGCGCGCGGCATGGAAGTAAAGATGATGTGGAGCAAGGTACGCAATGATTTCTACCTCTCACACACACACACACACACAAATGCTTGCACGAAAAAGCTATTATACGCTATCCTTATATAAGCTCAAGCAAAGACATGGATCCGTCCGCCTCCCCTATTTCCTTCTTTCCTTTTTTTTTGTCCCTTTTCTGTTCAAACCCGTTAAACTAATTAGATCATGTCTATCTGTTGTTTAAAAAATAGTTTTCATCAGCGAAGAGAAAAAAGAGCCGTAGCATAAATAAGGGTTTACCTTCCCTCAAAAACGCATGCGCAACATTAACGCCTGAAGCCGTGGCAGTTTCATGGAGTGGTATCTATGAGGATCTGATAGCTGACGTAGACGCTCCTTGGCTGTCACTATTACACCATCTGTTGGCTCATAATTAAAATAAAAATAGGATGTGGGAAAAAGGACAACAAGACCTATCATCAGAAGAAAGATAAGCCAGAAGGCTTTAAATCATGAACAACGAAAATTTTGCGCAAGGGAAAAAAAAAAAAGTGACAAGCGCAAGTTGAGGGGTATCAAACGTCCAGGCAGTCAGACGATTGGTTGACATGGCATGGTTTGACGGCCACCCATTGCCTTTCCTTCCCGAAAGGATAACTTTTTAATCTTGCTAGCAGAATGAAAAAAAAAAAAATCAACCTGCCTTTTCTTTAAGCATATTACAGTACGATGTAATGCTTTACAGGATTTTCGGATATTTTGCTGACTTAGTCTTTTAATCCTTTCCAGGCACTAGGAGTAAGTTAAAGTTTGAAAAATCTGCACATCAACCTTGAGTATCCTTACGTAAGAAGTTGCTGAATATTCAAGCGTTGAAAACTCCAAGAAAGCATGTCAGAAAAGGGGGGCTTACATCGGACGTGGATACCGTTGCCACCGTGGGTGCCACACCCATCTTTGAAACATTCAAGGATAAACGCCGATGGTTAGCCCGTACTAAACTTAGTCAATCTAAGGAAAACTTTTTTTTTATTTGCCGGCCGTATTCCCTATGTACCATAAACACCCTTTCCCTTTTATAAGTGTAGAATTACTTTTGGGCTTACGATGTCTTATCATTTTCAAGGATGCTGTATCTGTAAATTTATTCGCTTGCTATGGCTAAAAAACCCATAGTGCAACGTATTCGTTCTTCTTTTTTTTTTTCTCAGAATGCCCGTGAGCGTACCTTGAATCACATGGGCACAATTTGCTATTCTGGATATGGCGCACGGATCGGATCTGATCAGGGTGTATCCGCATTATTCCCCAACAGAGAAGCTTAATCCGTCGTTCCAATAGCGATGCAACACCATAGCAATTCAAAAAGTTCAAAGAGCCATTTGTCCAGTATTGGAGACAGTTCAGTCTCTCTCTCTCTCTCTCTCTCTCTCTCTCTCTCTCTCTATCTCTATGGAAAATAACATCTGTACAAGGAATAGATAACTGGATACAGAGGTCTGTACTTTTTCTTTTTTAACAAGAGCATACTAGACCAAAAGATGATGAATATTTTGTACTTGGGGAGGGGAGGGGCAAAGGAAAACTGTTTTTGATCTGACTGAGTAGGATCAAAAAATCAAGAGGTTTTCTTCTTATTGCATTATCTTTTTTCTACACATGAATTGATAAACTGAGTACAACAGGAAATCTTGCTTTCTCGATTGGATGATCCTATGATGCGTAATGACTTTGCGTCGTGGTACCTGCATTATGTTGTCTTTCGATGGTTAAACGTTATCGGAGCCAAAAGAGTGAAAAGAGAAAAAAGTGCTTTAAAAACAAAAGGCAAAAAAAAAGTTTCAGTTTTATATCTCCGTTTAACCCCTATTTGCAAAATGGGTTCGTAAAGTAGAAAATATCTTCTTTTTTTCTCCTTCTTTCTTTTTCTTCCTCCTCCTCTTCTTCTTTTGTGTTCCCTCTTCTTTTTCCTCTTTATTCTCTTTTCGTGTCCTCCAATTCTTTAATTTAATCAATGGGCGAATCCGAGGACGCTCATGAAATATGGGCTGAAACGTTTGGGTATCTAAGCATAGCCTGTTGGGTGGTGGTCTTTACTCCGTACGTTTTATTATTATACGATTTGGGCACACTGATATCAACCAAACCAAAAAAAAAACCCCCCCCAACATTGCATACTCTTTCCAATTATAGACAGATTTATGAAAATTACAAGCGAAAAAACACGGACGGTGTGTCCATTACGTTCCTACTGTTCTGGATCTTTGGCGATCTGTTTAATCTCTTTGGAGCATTGTTGGAACATCTCATGGTCACCATGGTAATGACAAAGAAAAAAAAGTTTTTACGAGCATATACTGATATTACCAAAATAGTTATTATTGGCGTTGTATTATCTATTCGCTGACTGTCTTTTGATGGGTCAAGTGATCTATTATCGACTTGCAGTAGATCCATCCAAGATAGAAGAGGTGCTCGTGGATAGTACGGCCTGTATCGGAACCCTTACCGCATGCATCACAGACTCGACGGCGGCCGAAAGCACTCCGCTATTAACCTCCGATTCTTCTTCGTATCCATCTCAACAAGGAAGGGAACAACAGCGTCCGCCCACTATGTCAGCCAAAACACGACGTATTGTCCGATGGTTTTGCATGGCTAGCGTGCTGCTGATGGTCAGCCTGCTGGTCGGTTGTGGTTTATTTTTCTTTTGGCCAGGATTAGACCCCTCTGAACGAGCCGATCTTAGTCAACTTCATTTCTGGCCACAGCTGTTCGGCTGGGCAAGCGCAGTACTGTACTGTGGCAGTAGGATACCCCAGATCATGCAAAACTTCAGACACGAAAGCGTGGAAGGATTGAGCTTGGTCATGTTTATGTTTAGTGTAGTTGGCAATGTCACTTACTGTGTGGTAAGGAAAACATAGTTTAACCAAAACAGAAACGTGAGCAGCTCATCATCCTATTCTTTTTTTGTTTTGTTTTTTCTCTTAGTCAATCTTTCTCAAATCACTTGATCGTACTTACCTCTTAATTAATTTCCCTTGGCTTCTTGGTAGTGGAGGAACGCTCTTCTTTGACTTTACCGTAAGTATTGCATGGTGACACATAACCAAACAAAAAGAGGGAAAAAAAGAGAGGAGAAGATGATGTGTACTAATGTTGTTTTCCTTTTATGCTAGATCTTCTTCCAATTTTATATCTATGGTGGGTACTCCAAATCGATGAAAGAAGGAAGCAGTTAGGACTTTTTCTCCCTATCGCATCAAATGACATATCTCCATCATCTAATCCCGAAACGGAACCTGAAACACTGGGATCAAAAACCCGATTTTGTTCTTATTATGAACATCCGTGTTTCGTCAATAGCCCTCTGTCCCTGAACCTTATTTTATTGATCACAACAACCAACAAAGGAATTGCCGTCAACTACATGTTACTCTCTATGGAAATGACAAGCTATGTTATAGAACGTTGGCCATCTTAAAAGGAAAGGGACTCTTTTAAGGAAATACAGACTGTCCGTGCGTCCTTAAGGAATAAAAAAGAAGGGAGAAAAAGGGGGTGATAGGCGGGAAAAAAGCTAAGTCAAAGAGTAAAAAGGATAGGTTGGGATTTGTTTGGATTGGAAAAAGTAAAAACTCTTAAAGTGATCGACAAACATACTGCGTTGTCCCTTGAAAATCCGGAACTGTTTACCTTTACAGGTCGCGGGATCGGCCCATGGCCACATGCCACATCGTTTTCTCTCCTTTTTTTTTTTTTTTTTTTTTTTTTTTTTTCTTTTTTCACAGTCTATAAAACATAGCAGTGTTTGACTCTCTCTCTTACTCTTCTTCCTCTTCCTCTTCTTCTTTTCCTTGTTGTTTCGCGTCATTCTCTTATTATTAGCAAAGCAAAACACGAGAAAAGAAAAAAAAAATGGATAATAGTACTACTGCTACAAGCTTTCGGTTGCCATCACTTGAATGTTTGCTCCAAGGACTTCCTGAAGAGAGTGATATGGATAGGGAGCTTTGCGAGCAAGAAGAAAAAATGACAGATAGACAGCAAGGCTGCCTACCTCTTCTGGTTCAGCCGAAAATAAGGTCCGGTCGATCCACGTCTATCATGTCTCATCATCGTCATCATCCCGTCGGCTTGGTTTCATCAGGAGATATGCATGATAACACCACTCATAACAAAATCGACATGAATCTAACCGAAGATATGGTGGCCATGCGTCCTCTCTATCGTCACCATACTCATCATCGGCGATCTTTTTCACAACCTTATCCACTCAACTCTCCAACTTCTACAGCGCAACTCGCCATGCCATCACCGCCGCCACGACAGGATCCTATTTGTTCTTCTTCTTCTTCTTCTTCTTCTCGTCCTCATTGTCATCGGCGTTCAGTATCTCAGGATGTGTCACATCATTTCTTGGCTCGTTTACAACAAACATCAGCACCACCTTCTGTTGTTGTTGTTGCTGATCATTGGCCATCCCTGCCTCTATCCACATCCACACCGGCGTCCACGCGCTCCTACCCGCATAATACAAATAATATGCGGAGAAGGACACGAACACGAACCGCTCCAGCTTATCCATCTTCGATGATGATTGTTTCGCGTATGCAAGTAACACCAACAGCACCTCGTCCTTCCGGACAAACAACAACAGCAGCAGCAGCACAACAACAACAACAACCACCATATGATGGACAAGAACTACAAGCACAATCCCATCTTACACAGCAACGAGAACAACCCCCTCCAACTTCTATTCAGCATCATCGTTATCATTGTTTACAGTGCCAAAAGACTTTTTCACGTCCTTCCTCTCTCCGCATCCATACTTACTCTCACACGGGTGAAAAACCACATGCTTGTCCTCATCCCGGTTGTGGCCGACGCTTTAGTGTCCAAAGCAACATGCGACGTCATTTACGTATCCATGCCTATATTACGCAGGGGCAATCAAGAAACCGTGAAGGGCGTCTCAAACCAGTACTTCCTCTATTACCTGGCAATTCCCGTGTCATGACCTTTTGATACTATTTCCCTTTTTCTTTCTCTTCCCTTCTTTCCATATAATGAGAAATTTTTTAAAGTCGTAATATCGATTAGCTCGAAAAAAAAAAAAACAAAGGCCAAGTTATTCTAGTTTGAGGTGCACAAACTTGCAGACAACAAATAGCAGCCCTCGCGTTTACAAATAGAACCAAAAAAGAAGAAAAAAGTCCAAGTAATATGCTTTTGAATGCAAAACTCTCTTTCTCTCTGTGTCTCTCTCTTTTTTCCCCTCTCGCTGCCTTTGTTGTTTAATGAGCACTAGTGATGCATTCAATATAAAATCTCTTCTTTTTAGGAACTTTGTATAGACGCTAATGCATAATGCATAATCTAGCTTCTCATTCATTTACTGTGCGAATGGAGAAAGTATGAATGAACTTCATTTTTTTTTTTTTTTTTGAGTAACTATGCAAGCGTAATTGAAATGACGCCATGTAGGGTTTTCCTTTCCCTGTCTGCCTCCCTACGTTCCTCTTTCTCTTTCTCTCTCTCTCTCTCTCACACACACACACACAGAGAGAGAGAGAGTTATACAATATATAGACCTTAGGTCTTATATCCTTTAAACTTAATAATAATAATAAAAAGAAAAAGAATAGATAACTAATTGTTTAATGATTATTTACATGGTGTCTATCTGAGATAAACTCCTGAGTTTCTGTTATTTTTTTTATAAGCGCATGACCCAAACTTAGACACCGTTAGAGTTGTTTGCTTTAACCTGATTCTTCTTTGGTTTGTCTTCCATGTCATCATGCATCCTTCGGCTAGGTCGAAAATGTAAGGTGGGTAAATAGAATACTTCATCTTCTCCTTCTTGTTCATCCAAGTCTAGATACGCTTGGATACTTTCACATGTCGTAACGTCCACAATAGTATCTTCGTCACCATATTTTCGCTTGGACACCTCTTCTTCCGGTACCTAAACCAACAATGCTTGATTATCAGTTTCTCTCCCTTTTGTCAAACAAAACTGCATAAAAGAAACATACAATATCAAACTCATCTTCCTTTTCGTCATATTCGAGATTTTCTTCAAGTTCGGTAAAGTCTGGTGCAAACGCGCTCCAATTTTCTTCTTGTTTCGTTGTCCAAATATAGATATTACCATAACTGCTTACAGACCCGATGACGGGACGGACAGGATGCCACTAAGTCAGGTTAAGCATTGGTTCTTTATTCGTTATTTTCCTAAAATTTAAGTGGATAGAGAAACAGGTGTTACTTACCGCCAGATCATCTAAAGGCTCTTTGGGCCCTTCTAAGATCTTCACAAGATTCCCCAACTTCTTATCCCAAATGTAGATATTATGCTCAGCCTTATGCCCCGAACCTTGAAAAGAATTTATCATCAAATTGTTCATATTAGGTAAAGCAAAGTAAAACTGGAAAAGCACTGCTATTTTCCTTATGTTCTTCAATAACTCACCTCCGATCACAAATTCGCCATCGCCACTAAAGCACACCTGATTCCATTGCACACGGTTGACAAGATCTTGAAATTTGTTCTGCAATGTAGGTATTCCATCATAATCCGTCAGTCGATATAATCGTATCAATCGATCGTTAGCATTGATCAACAAATCTCTTAAAAGAGAATAAATCCGAATGGTCATCAGTATCACGTCATAGAGTTGGTAATGCTCGACGTACTTTCCGTTGCGACTCCATTGAATCCCTTTGATAGTTGTTGTAGTGATCCGAGTGGAATGAACAATCTGTATACGTATATCAATTCATCAACACATCTTTTCTCCGTAAATCATTTAAATTCCGTACTTGACAAGTTTCCGCATTGATGATATTGAGATAGCCTCGTGAGGTACCGGTATAAATCATGTTCCCCGTCTTATTCCATGCAATTGCTGTGACATTCGATGACGGTCTTCGTCAGAATAAAGGTAACAATCATCAGCATCCAAACTTAGGCGGGATTTTACATATCAAGACAGGTGGCATACATACGTCTTCTCTGTTTTCTGATCGTCGTTTTCCGTCGGTAATGGGGTTTTTTTAATGTCTCCATCGATAATGTCAACAATAACTGGGTTATCGTGCGATAATGCAGCCACAAACCGAAAACTACAATTCAACAAAAAAAAAAACAAAAAAAAAGGAAGTTAAAAAAAGATCCGCTTTTATCTTCTCTTTCCGTAGGTATTTTCCACGCAATGACTGCTTACTTGTTTGTGGGGTGCATCTGTGCCATCACTAAAGCTGTGTCAAATCGGATCTTCGTATGTTTCGTTCCACTGATCAGATCCCAAAGAATACACGTCCAATCCTTAGAAGAAGAAAGTAGATATCTACCATTGCGCGACCAACTTGCAAAAACGAAAAAAAAGCTTACGTTAGAAAACTCGGGATCTGGCAGTGGCAATTCATAGGTTACCCATACCTTATGCTGGCCACAGGCTTGACATGACCTGCTAGATCGCGCGCGACACCTTTCGTATCAAAATCCCATACAACACAACGTCCGTCAAGGCAGCCTGCAGCAAGCAACGTGCCTCGTCTATTGAATTTGCAATTGAGGACATAGCCATCCTCCAGCGTGTTCTCAATGATCTGAGGGTATTCTTGTTCCCAAGGATCTTAAAACGAAATGGATCAGTCCGTCGTAAGGCGAATTATCATAGACTCCGATGAATAGTTTCAGTCGATCTCCGTTTCTTTTACCTAGTAATTCTAAATTCATAATGGAAGGGGAAAAGAACGGAAAGGGAGCCGAGGATACAATGGGCATTTCAAACCGGCGGACTTGCAAATATTACAAATAGCAGACAGGAGCTTTCCAAAATGCATACCGCATATGAAGTATGCTGGCACTCGTATTGAAGACCTTGTCCAGCAAAAAGATGAATGCAAAACATTATTTAACGAAAGCCAGCCTGCGCAATCAAAGATACTTTCAACCAATCGCTAGTGAGGCGGATGGACTGGATTTGTTCAGATTCATAAGTTTATCCTGAATCCCTAACTTCGGCACCTACAGATTTCCCAATATCAATTGCCTCATTGGACGATAATATGAAGCACGTTTTTTCCTGTAGAAAGGGACGCACCACCAGAAACGTATGTAATCTAGAAAGAAGCGCATCCCCAATATATCCCAACTTCAATATTTGTATACGACAAGCAACTATGAGAAATGGTTCCTGCTGTACTATATTTTTCGCTAAGTAAAACGTAAAACGTTAAGGATCAGAAGCTTCCGACTCTACTGCACACCTGCAGCCTTGGTTCCCAATGGATTATTCTTTACTTTCACTAAAGAATAGTACATTGGGAACCTCAAAATAGTTCAAGACGTACTGACCTGGAGACAAGGACATTACTCTGTTGCCGTTCATTTGCTTTTTACACGAAGACGTCTGAATTTCCAGAAAATGACTCCTTGTGCTACAGCATCTTTTCCGATAGCAGCTTCCTTTGATCAGAAGTCCTGTCTCTAATAGTATCGTTAGAACAGTGAGTTATTAGTTGTCGTGATAGACTTGCCTGTCTGATATAGTTGCATTTGAGACGGCCATCATAAAATTATTAAACGGGGAAAGGAAATTACTCAATTAGCCTTTGCCCTAACACTCAAAAAGCAAGATGAATATTCCCGATCTTCTGTGTACTTTAACATTAATAACCTGTTTCAAGTGGGTAGTGAAGGACGAGATAAATGACTGATATACTTATAATGTGTCATGAGGCCTGCATCCATAAAAGCCTCAAGGAAAACCGTCTGGACACTGCGCTAGAGGAACTGTGAGTAACGAATTAAACTTACAATAATCTTCATGCCTGATATTGTTATGAAGGGTACTCAACTGTATCCTTTTTACATGGATGAAACTTGCTAGATTGACTATGGAATTGCGGACGACTTAACTTGGTCCGTTCTGATGGACGAATGTAAAGCTTTATACCCCTCTGACCACACTGGCTGAAGATCTAACTGCAAAATTAACCAAGTTTTCGAAGGTAACGTGGTTTTCGTCATCCGTGAATACCCAGTCAACGTTTATTAAAAGACAACGAGAACAAAGTACTGCTCCTGCAAGTCAATGACTAGATATTCGGGAAGAGAACTATGGTAGTAGCAACGAACGTGTAGCGGATGCACTGCAGAATTTGTACGGTAACATAGTGTTTTATAATCTTTTCTCATGAAAATCTTGGACTTCAAACATACTCGCCAACCTCATCCAGCACAGGGAATATGAATGAAGACGGCTTTTTCCATTGCAGCTGTACACCCCCAGTTTTCCTACCTTTTCTGGAAGACAATTCATTTCTTATAAGAATGGGGTAGGATGCAGTTCTGAAATTTATTTAGTCTATGGAGACTTTGACCGTTGAGTAGGACTGATGGTAAATGCCTATGGGTCCCAAGGAACGTCAGTAGGCGAACAGGAAGACCCAGAAAGCGCGCCATTTTTTGGATCTATCAATGAAGTACAGCTATGGGAAAACGTGTTGCTAATCGTAGAAATCAAGCCTCCAATAAAATACCCGCAATGGTTGCATCTCGCGGTTCAGGTACGGAAATTATGATTCATCGGAGAACCAAGTTAACGTTTTGTAAAACAGGGTTTCACTAATTCATTAATGATGCATATTTCTTCCTTTCTTAACATAAACTTGGCCCGTTCCTGAACACAGAACCTTTTTTGGAGTAATGTAAAATGTCACTTTAATAAATCACTATATTATTTTCCCAAGAGTTCATCGACTAGAAAACCCACGGATGGATCCCTTTACCAGGGAAAATTTTCAAACAAACTGCTTTAAGAGACCGCAGTTCTTTTCCATTTAACCTATCCAGTGTTGTCAATTAGTTTATTTGCAATCAATTTTGTAACAGTAATCCCAAGATATGAAACCATACTATGACATGGATGTACGACAACTGTAATTGAAAAAGTCAGATCCGGACACGATTCATCTATTCTGAGGAACTTCGATCTATACGGATCTCAGATGGTAGTGGGGCACGCTATTACAGTGTGTTGTGCATTTCGATAAAGAATTGCTAATAATGCTCTGGTAATGATCTTGCTACAGTCATAATAAAAGAGAAAGTAGCTATATCCTCATCCTATGTTTTCACTTGATATATGTGTTGCAGGCCAGCATCGAAAACACTTAGATTCGACAATCGTGCAAGAATACAAAGTATGAAGGGAGTTCACGGTGATCTACCCTTGGTCTCGCTATGGCGAAAGGTACAGTTCATGAACGAGTTTATCTCATGGTATAGACCATTATCATTGCTTTTCCATGTGGTTATATGAAGTCAAATAAAAGAAAAATACTTATATCTTTTATTCACTGCTAATAGAGAACTAGTACACAGACTGGCACGTACAAAATAAAGCTACTCATTTAGATAGGAAGATCGTTCTCTTTGTATATGATTTAATTGCCCTTGCTTTGGCCGGCACTAGATACAGGCACCGACAAACCAGTCGCATTTGCAGCCGTTCTTGCAACCTGTCAGCATAGTGCAAGGTCCACCACAGTGTCTCTTCTCGAGCAGTCCTGATGCTTCATTAAGATCTTGCATGGGAGAAAAGCGATCGAGATCAAGTTGATCTTCGCCGGTAGAGCCAGGAGAATCACCAAAGTTTGGAAGAGCCATGACGGCAGCCATGTTGACCAGAAGAAGTCCATAAAAAAAGCCGATCTTGACCATGTTTGCTTTCAGAATGTGTTGGATGCTTGATAAACGAGTTCGAGTAATGAACCTTTTTTGACTGAGAGCTATTGCTTGTATTTATATCTTTTTTTTCTCCCTCTTCCTTAGACTGCTCATGCAAATCCGTTATGGCCTTTGCCTACATATAGTACGTGAAACCTTGATTCGGGATACCTTTACCCTATATCACTCAAATTGAAATCCAGGTTGCACACATATACACGCAAATATCGCTTTTTTTTTTTCTTTAGTTCTCGGTAAAATGTGGTTGTTCTAACCTTCTGGAACATGTTGCACCGGTCAAACCTGGGTGTCTTTAGAGAAAACTTTGTTAATCGCCTTTTCAAAAACTGGACTTTTTTGGTAGTTTGTACGGCAAACCGGAGTTCCAACGGGGAAGTTGGCAGTTCCCCCACATCATACAGTTATACCATGCCACACACTCCGAACTGATATGCATATGCTTTCAGCGTATGTATGACAATCAATTGAATGTTATTAAACAAACTGTTTCACTTACCTTCGGTTGCTATCTTCATATAAAGAAAATCCGCAACATATCAATATGTGTGTCATTAAAAACCAAAAAAAAAGGAAGGGACATTTTGGGCTGTTGAGGAGGACAAGACCGGAAGTATGGGTTGTCTTACGCTCTCCCAAGTTATTCTTGCATAGCGTCAAATATTTGATCCGCAAAGATTTCAATCTGTCGAACAAATTCGCTGTTCCCGACCCTCTGTAGTTGTGAGACTAGTGCCTTGTGTCAGTACGTCATACGTTGGAAATTGCATCCATTCATGTGTGTACACAAGCAATGGATCATCTGGCGACATCTTGCGTCTTCACAATTGATTCTGACGGAATATTAGTGAAAATTCATTTTTAAATGTGACGTTCCTGAGTGAATTGAAGTGGTCTTAAAGACATGATATGCTGTTACTTTGTTAATTCAGTTCTTGAGAATGAGCGATTTCAAGTTCTGCAAGTACTAACCAGCGCTAACCATAAATCAGGACACAACTGCAAGGAAATTTTGTTATGGCTCCTTGCAGATAATCAATCATTGTAAGATATCTGTGCCTTGATGCTTAATGGTGTGCATGGTGTACATCAAGAAATTCCTTAGATATTGACACAGTCCATACCCATCCTCTTCTTTCATTAAGCAGAGAAATGAACTTTTTAACAAGGGACTTGCTATTATTGTTTACTATCCGAATTGTTTTTTTGGAAAGCATGAGAATATTCCTTATCTCCATAAACTTGTTGCTGTTTTTGTTTCCTAAATCGCTCGCTACCGACTCTTCATCACAGCATGGCACTTGTTCCGTTTGTTTGCAAACAATATCAATATATATCTTCTTCATAAAATAAGCGTTTCATTTTTTGCAATTTTTAACAATACAGTTTACACGGAGAAACCGCATATCATTATGTACAGTCATTTCAAAAAGTGAAGTCGCTGATTTTGAATTTAATGTCGTGCAAAAAATTGTGCGTTCAAGAACAATGTCGACTGATCAAAAGATAAAGTCGACGCGGACCCTATCCCGGTGACAGGCTATTACCTGTCTAGATATGCACCGACGGCTTTATATCCCAAGGTCTATTGCAGATCCCCTATCATTTCTTCTAAACATGCTGCAAATGCGCCCATCCATTTCTAAAAGTACCACTCTCTCATGGATCCATCGTTGGCCAGTAGTATGCTCGCTTCTACACGAACTGGACCAATTACACCATTAACGTTGATCCCAACTGACACGCCTCTTGGCCAAAGCCTTGTCATTTGGCTTAAGCATTTCATCTAATATCATATCTTTTTGACACACACCTTTCCTTAATTTCCCTTCTACCTTTTTTACCCTTGTCCCGAAAGGGTTTTATCTACCGTTACACCTCCTCAAGGATTGATCTAATCCGAGCGGACACTTGCATTACTTTGCGCCCAACAGGACATGTAAATAAAATCAATGCTTAATCCTGAAAGAAATAGGCATTTTTTAATTTTATAAAAAGAGCGGTTTTTTTTTTGAAGTGGCCGTTTCCTTTTCCTTTTTTCTATTTACATTTTACTGACATTCAGAATTGATATGCAGTTTCTTTACGAAGATGGACAAGGTCATGTTGTTGATGTGAACGGAACGGAGCCCATGGTTTTTGTTGTTGACGAGGAGTCATTTGCTGTCGAAGCACCAAGTTCTCGTTCTCAATTCCTAATGGATAAACCTTCAGAAAGACCATCTAATCCCGTAATGACTCCAGTTACGGATGAAAGGAACATTGAAAATGTTGATATGGAGATATGCAGTAAGAGAGGCTATATAGTTTACTCTGATGAAGACAAAACTCGATTTTTTCATTTATTTTTCAGTAAATGCTTGAGTGCTTCTGCTGCTGCGAGACAATTGGGTATTCATATTCGTGCAGTTCAGATATGGGTCAAACGTTATTACGAAGATTCTGAGAGCATTTTGGAAAAGAAGAAAAAAAAAAGGCCGACGTCGTATTCTTAGGGAAGAACCTAAAAGTTCCTTTTTAAATTACATTGATGAGAATCCTTCTATTGTTGTGACAGAAGTAGTGGAAATTTTGAAGCAACACTTTGTCGATCCTAATGGTTCTCGTAGCACTATTTATAACTTCATGACAACTGAATGCAATCTATCTATTAAGCAGGCACAATTCCCGCCTGTAAAAAGAAATAGCGAAGAAAAGATTCAACAAAGGTACGATTGGGTACAAAAGTGGCAGCAAACTGACTTGGATTTCATAGCAAATTGCATCTTTCTTGATGAATCAGCCTTTCATGTCAATCTGAAACGGGGTATGGCTTGGTCAAAGAAGGGAACCCCTGCAATAGTTACGGTACCCACAACAAAAGCAAACGCAACATCAATTTTAGGTACCATATCTGCCACTGGCTTAATTAATATTAGTTTGAGAGTTCCAAAGCGTATTATAAAGAGAGAAAGCTTCGGCGCGAAACTGATGGTTATAGCACAAGAACAGTAACAGGGCAGTATTTGAGCTTTCTAAAGGCTACTCTTGATGAAATCGATAAGTATCCAGAAATGAAGGGGCATTATCTTGTCATGGATAATGCCCCCATTCATAGCTCAGCGGATATAGGAAAGTATAATCACTCTCGAGGATATCGGTATGTATATCTTCCTCCGTATTCTCCTGAACTGAATCCAATTGAACAGTTCTGGTCTGCTGTCAAGAGTAAGATTAAGCGAAATAATTTCCTGGCAAAAGAATCACTTATGATTAGAATTGGTGAAGCGTGTGATAGTTTATATTTGAGTGATTTCAAAGGATTTGTCTCTCATTCAGCGAAATGTTTTGGTAAGCGTCTCAGCGAGGAAAGGTTGTAAAAAATTAAAAAAAAAAAAAAAAGAGACAACGATCCAACATCGATCTTATTTGTACCGGATATTGCAGTCCCTAGCCTTTGAAGTGATGTTGTCACTTAGGTGGAATAAATGTGTGATATGGGGACTTGCAGAAGGGGAAAAAGTTGAGGTGTTAGTAGAGGATGTAATCACGGGGGATGGTGTGTTGACAGGTGCAACGGCAGATGGAAATGGATCCACTTGATAGCAGCAATACCAAAAAAAAAAAAAAAAAAAAAAAAAAAAAAGAGTGACACGCAATAACGTACGGAAATTTTTCAGGCGTGATAAATGAGTGAAGACAGGATAACGCTTCAGGCACTGTGACGCGGCCAATTTCTGTCATGGTAAAGAAACGATGATGTATCATTTGGTGTCATATAAAAAACCAACTGACATCCTATCAACATATCGTTAAATGGTTATGGTCCGGAACACGCTGGAAAAAAAATAGTGATCTTTTTCTCCTTACCGATTACTTGAAACATGAGAGTAGGATGGCCATGCTTCAACACACTATTGCGCGACAAAATAGCGAGCTTGAGTGTGTCTACGCAAAGAGAGTAGTTGGTGGTGCTGTCATCACCAGGTTTTACTTCTCCATAACCAAGGGGATTGCCCAAAAGTACGTTGGACCAGAGTGGATACAATAGCGTCCGGACGAATGTTAGCAGTCAGTCCGTCCTCCTTGTTCGGTCATCGCTGTCGTATCCATAGCTACAATGGATACTCTCACTACTCCAACTATGTCTAAATAGGGATGATGGACTTTAAATACGGACTTACATAACACAGGATTAAGCAATCTTAACTCAGTTCCTTAATACAATGAACAATGCCGAGCTTCTATGATCCGCTATGGAGAAGTCTCTCCATTATAGAAGGCAATTACAAATCACTTAGTACAGAGCACAGTCCACAATCACAGTCTTGTCCATCTAGACCCACAGACATTTTAGTATAAATGACTAATGTTTTTATTTGAATAAACATCATCCTACATTGAGTCTCGCGTATATTGCTTGTCTCTTTCCATCATCAGATTAAAACATTACAATCGCAGTACGACCTTCTTCATAGTATTCGCAATCATAGATGACAACAACGGTTATAATACCTGGTTTGTACATCTATTTCCCCCAACTTGTTCTTGTCTGCGATGGAATCAAGCGGCAATTTCACCAACCTACATAAACATATGGAAGAAAAACAGGAATTTCATATTAGTAGTCAGACACACTCTTGCCTTGCCACGCCAGGTTATTTACAAATCAGATATGCCCTCTACAACATTGGACTCGAAAAGAATCCATGCCGCTCAGCAGAGTCAAAAGGTGGAGCTTGGCAGTTTTTGGAGATATGCACTCCTCTTCGATGGCAGTTACAACGTTCATCAGTGCAGCCACCACACATTATCCAGGTATATCAGCAGCCATAGGAAAAAAAATGAACTAAACATTAATGATGTCAATCATCTATACTGTTTAAAAGCTCCTCTACGAAAGAGAACCCAGTGCCCTATGAGCATGACAAAAGCATAATGATCAAATGAATTGAATCAACTCCAAAGGATTGGTATCGAGAGAGGTTCATCCATTAGGACTACTGACTCAAAGCATCTTTCCACGGAGAGCATCCAAAAATATACCACGCATACTACCTACTTACGCATTTGTAACGACGCAGCACTGTTCTATGTAGTAAATTGATTAACGGCTGGGAAACATAAAATGGGGTTTTTGAGAATTGACTGCAGGCAAAAAAAAAAAAAAAAAAAAAAATGCTTGCATCATTTTGGAAGTGCCATAGAGGTTTCGAGTGTAAACGAAGTTCATAGCACGTGAACACGATTTTATTCTTGGATCACTCGACGTCAATTCTTGAACGCACAATCCTTTTGCACGACATTAAATTCAAAATCAGCTACTTTACTTTTTGAAAATGTCTGTACCAGTTTTTGAAAGTTTTCTTTATGTGCATACGATGGCTGATAAATGAGAGACCAGATATAGATGAAAGAAGAATAGCGAATCAAAATCAAGGATGGTCGTTGTCCTTCGTTAGGGGAATGAATATGGATGGGATGCGAGTCGGCGAATATTTTGCCCATGGCATATTATTACGGCGCGCTCCATATACATTTCTTAGACCGGGTCTTACGCATAATCATGCTTTTGAATTTATTATTCCTAGAGCATCATAGTTATGTCTTCGGGGCATTACCGAGGCTGACATAGGCGATGAAGCTCTATTGCCCCATCCTGGAGAAACTTTTTTCGACAGACCAGTCTGACGTGCAAGTAGTTTGATAGGTATCCTTATCGATTCACAGAAGCCAATCCCAGGGAAGAGCCAACATGGGTCAACCATTGTCACCCTTCACCGTTGCTATAGAAAGCGTCGCTTGATAATCTCAATCTCTATAACAACGACGATCAAAAACATCAAGAATACTTATTTCCTTCAACAAAAAAGAACATTCTTTTTTTTTTAATAAAAAAAATCAGAGGGATGTACAAGCGAGAGGGTGTGATTCTATAACGAGCAGATAAATGAACTCGGAAAAAAAACAAACTATTAAAAAAGCAAGAGGTCTAACTCATGATCTCTAAATGTCTTTTTCTCTTTTTCGATGGGTTATCTTGGTTTTACAACTTGACATTCTTTCTCAAAGATTCCTTGTATTCGGCAATGGAACCTTCGAAAGGCATGACATGACCATTCTCACAACGCCAGATCTGCTTAGCGACTTGCGAAATCAATCGGAAGTCGTGAGAAACAAGAACGACACCACCGGAGAACTCGTTGATCGCCTCAGCTAACGAATCAATAGACTCCATGTCCAAATGGTTAGTAGGTTCGTCAAGAAGAATGATATGAGGACGCATGACAGCCAATTCAGCAAAGACAAGACGAGACTTCAAACCGTCCGAAAGATGCTCAATGGGTGAAGTTTGGTGAGCACCAGTCAAACCATAGCGACCTAAACAAATTCCACATAGGTCAATTATCTGCATACTTCCTCATTTTTGTTCCAGCAAAAGCAACTCACCGATTTGTCTACGCCAGAAGTCGGTCTCAGTGCTTTCCTGAGGGAACTTTTTCTTCATGTAATCGATAGGAGAGAGGTCCATATCGAGCTGATCAGCAGAGTGCTGACTGTACTTGCCGAGCTTCAAAGCAGTGTGGCGTTGCACACGACCATTGGTGGGGACAAGCTCACCACTCATCAACTTGAGCAAGGTAGATTTACCAGCACCGTTGGGACCGACCAAGGCAACACGGGAGTCCATATCCACACCCAATTCGATATCCTTGTACAATGCCTTGTCAATATCACCACTGTATGAGAAAGTGACTTCTTGGAAAGCAAGCACAGGTGGGGGAAGCTTGGCAACATCGGTGAAAGAGAACTTGAAAGCATGGGGCTTTTCAACCTTCTCCACAAGACCAGCAGCCTCCATCTTGTCGATGATCTTCTGCTTGGACTTGGCCTGACGCACCAAGTTAGCGTAGGTACCAGCGGAAGCAATGAACTTCTTGATATGGGCAATTTCTTCTTGCTGCTTTTCGTAGGCTTTGGCTTGGTTGATCTCGTTTTCTTCCTTGATCTTAACAAACATGTCGTAGTTACCACCATAGTAGATCAACTTGCGCTTGTGGTTCAAGTGCATCATGTTGGTACAGACACCGTTCAAGAAATCTTGGGAGTGGGACACAATCACCAAGATACGGTTGTAGGTCTTCAGATATTCTTCCAACCACACACAGGCTTCAAGATCCAAATGGTTGGTAGGTTCATCCAAAAGCAAGAGGGTGGGTCTGACGAAAAGAGCACGGGCAAGGGCTACTCTCATACGCCAACCACCAGACATGTCCTTGGTCTTCTTGAGCATCTGTTGGGAGGTAAAACCAAGACCAGCAAGAAGAGAACAGGCTCTTGCTTCAAAGGTAGCAGGATCCATACCCTCGATACGCTCGTAGATATCATCCAACAAGGGGTTATCTGCTCCGTCTTCCTGACTAAGGATTTCCTCGACTTGCTTCTCCAGACGGGCAACTTCCTTTTGAGCATGATCAATAACAGCGTCAACAGCATTCATATCGGAAGGCTCAGCTTCTTGATTCAAAAGGTACGTCTACATATTTTTGTTAGCATATCAGATAGGCAGCATCAATTTTTTTTGGTTCCATACATCAATGTGATCCGGGATCTCGATATCTCTCTCGGCAAGGGAGGCCAAGAAGGTAGATTTGCCGGAACCGTTGGCACCGATGAGACCGTAACGTCGACCAAAGTTAAGTTCAATGGTGGCATTGTCGATCAACACACGACCGTGGTAGTTGAGAGAGTAAGATTCGATCTTGATATCTCGGCTTCGCTCTTGCGAAGTATAAACACCTGTTGCGGTACGATCGACTTTGATCTTCATCTTGTCGAGACTCAGATCCTCAACTGAGGTGTTGTTGGAAGGGATAGGGGTACTCTTGGCCGAGCTCTTAGCGCTCTTGATACCCTTTGCTTCGGCTTTTGCAGCTTTAGCCGCAAGACGTTTAGCCTTAGATGCCGAGATGCCGCTCATTATCGTTCAGGAGAAGAAAAGAAGGGGGTGGAGGAGCAGAAAAGAAGAGGGAAAGAACTCGTTTAGGCTTAAAAAGTTTTCTTTAATTTAGCCAGTAAGGTGGCTGAAACCATGGCGGTGATTGGAGCGGTCATGAAAAAATCGGCGCTTAAGTGGTTCCCTTTTTCAAAGTCTACTTTGTTTTTTTCTTTTCTTTCTCTTGCTTACTTCCGCAGCATGAACCTATCAAAAAGCAGAAACGGCATATTGTAAAAAAGAAAGAACGACTAAACGTACGTCTTCTCTTAGTATCCTATTGAATAGCTGTTAAGCAAATATGTATGAGCTGCTTATCAGTGTTCGGTTTCTGACATGGATGAATACATTTACTGCATGATAAGTACTGTGTGGGCAAAGCAGTGGCAAAACTCTCCAATCAGGAATGCCACTGGAGCTGGCTCTACATTGATTTTCTATGAAGGTTTGAGGATTTTATCTTTATTTTAACTGCAGCCCTGAAGCAGTTATAATAAGCTTTCAATTAGTCTATGCCTATAGCCTTTGCTTAACCCCTTTTCAGGCACCAGACATAATACGAACCATAGCGAAGTCCTAGCTACGGAAATCAATATATACAATCAAATTTGTTGCGCAACTTCACAGTTTTACATATAAATATCCTCGAAAAAATTAGAATACTGAGACGATCAGGAGTAAGCTGTTGTTACCGCTGCAAGAAGATATCGCTGTGCAGCAGAAAGTGGGAAAATTCAAATGCAAACATTACGTTCAAACTTGTTGTTTTGACCTAGAAAAAGATTTATTGTAGTTTCCTTACACGTCATCCGCCTTCTATTGACTGGTCTACTGCTTGAGAAGTATCATGTTTGTCTCTATTCTCTATTTGGCAGTAGCTAAGTAACACCTGCGCATGAAAGAGAAAAGCTTAAAAAATGAGAGACCATCTGACAAGATCTGAAACAGCAAAATCTTGCTTATGTATACAGCTATAGTTTTTACTGTTTCTGTCTTTTGCCCGTTTGAATCCTCTTTTTTAACTCTATTAGCTTGACGGAAAAATAATAGAAAATGGGTAGAATGGGACTTTGGCAGATATTGTCTTCAGTATGTCATTTCCCCATTCTACCAATACATTCTAAGCCGAGGAAAGTTGAAATGGGTGATTTATTTTTGAGTTGGGTATCACAAGGTCTTGAGTACATCAGTTCTTACACACTTTCGCTGTGTCTCTCTCTCTTTCTCGGTGACAGGTAAATTTTGGGAAATCGAAATCGATCGTGATTGAGTCTATCTCACATGAAACGAACAATCGTACCAATTGGATCAGACGGAGAAGCTTGGTTTTTCCAGTTAGATTCCTGACGACCTGATACATTATGCCTTCAATAGCTCTGCGCTATTCGATAGCTTATGCTAGTCTAGTACCACGTTGCCGATCTTACATAATAACCGTTCATAGACAGATTAATTGTCCATGGTTCTCAAGAATGGGATTGTTTGTTCTTGCTATTTTTCATTCGAAATAAGAGAGTGAGAAAACGTACGTTCATTCCCGAAGTTGTTGATAGGTATTCATGCAAAAAAAAAGAACCAGACCTGATAGAAGTAAAAGATTTTGCGTGATTTCGTGTGCAACACAAAGTCTCCCACCTCTCCTTCCCTCTCTCTCTCCCTTCTTTTTCATTTTCTCTAGTTCTTTCGTGTTTCGTTTACCTTTACTTGGCTCAGCATGAACCATCGCCAACTTAATGAACCCTCGCTTCTACAGCCATTCCAACCTGGCAGGAACAATCACGACACCGCGAAATACTCGCAGGAACCTATAAGTGATCACCCACAGGAAGTCACCTGGCTCTTTTTTCGTGACAATAAGTGGACACCATTCCAAGGCGACAATCACCACAAGATTGAACAAGCATTCACTCTAGGAGGTAAGATCCAACAATAACTTAAAAAACGCCATTTCGTAATATCCTTTTTCAAACTCACATTTTCTCCATTTTAAAAAGGTATATATGTGGACATCAAAGGTAAAGCAAAAAAGAACAAAAAAAGTCAAAGACGAGCAAAGAAAAATAAAGCCAGAAAGATTCGAAGTTTTAATAGAACAGAGAATGTTATAGATCACAATTTTCCTCAGTTGAAAAGCATACGTGTCTTCCCAACCCGGTTTTATCTTTCATATCTTGGAATGAAATACAGGTTAAGTTGCGTCATTCAAGGTTGATACCCTCCTCTCGTTTCTGCTCATTTAGACCCTTTTGACTGGATTCCATTTTGTACAGTTACTTTCTCTCTTCTTGTTTTTGCCCTTCCTTATTTGTAATCATTGTAACCGCTATGTTTAATACCTTTTTTCTTTTGTTACCTTTCCAGAAAAGAAAACCTGTATACACACTCTGGATTAACTACGCTTGTTCTATCGGCTGACATAGAACCCCAGTAAACGCCTCCGTCAACGCGCGAGTATGAGCAAACTTGGCTGCAAATCCTCCGGCTCTGGCCTGTTTGTTATTGTGTAAATAGTCCGTCGCTCTAATCAAAACCGTGTATCAGTATAGATAGTTTATAATTGATTGTTTTGGTTTCTCGACATACGGATCAACATATGTATCCAGGACAGTGAATCCAGTGGTATACTCATATTGTAAAGCATATGGATCGAAATTTCGAGCTTCTGCCTCTCGCATCTCTGTGTCTGTATCCATAGCAGCTGTGATCCATGATGGCATGGCTATTCTCGGTGATGGCGAACTCGTTTCTGACTGTTGGCGTAATGCAGATGAACGTTTGAGTGCTACCGTCTGACGAGTGGCAAGCACTGCTTGAGCAGATTTGTTGGATGTAGCCTTTGTATAATATATCAGTTCTCAAAAATCCTCTTCTGCATGGACTAAACGAGAATAGGTATACCAGCTCTTTAATAATTTCTGCCTTTTCATGTTCTCTTTGTCGCCGTTCTTCTTCCAATTGCTGTAAATATTGCTCTCTTTTCTGTTCTCTTTGCTGCTTTTCAAGCTCTTCTTGAAAGTTTTTATAGCGTTGCTCGTTGGCCTAGTTTAATCAAGGAAAGTGTCACTACCGTTCTTCCATCTGCCAGGTGAATTACCATTCGTGCTTGATTTTCGGCAATACTCTCTTTGTTCTCCATTTCATAAGCAGCTATCCGAGCTTTCGTTTCTGCTACATCGACCTCATTGACAAGATTGAATGCTAACGATTCCAAAGCGAAAGCAGCGTGGTTTAGCGTATACGACTCACAACCTCAAAGTATGGCTTAACTGATCTCCTCCACTTTCTCCAGATAATCGTTATAGAGTCGAAGACTTGGAAAGTCCTCTGGTCGCTTATTAAACACTTTTGCAACACTTTTACGGACCAAAACTTCTTTTTCAACTGTCAGATCCTCAAATATCTGTGACATGAATTGGTTTTTTCGCAACACCCTCTGACATATTGGACATGGTGCTGGACCCGTGCTGAACAATCGGTCAATGCACGATTCACACCTAACATAGACAAGGCGTTACGTTCAGCATGGTATCCTTTCCTTCGATAGACAAGCAATTAAGACTGACATTTTATGAAAGCATGGCGATACAAGAAGTTTCAGATTAGGTGTGAGGTACTTGTCGCTTTTACAGACAGGACATTGAGCATCTTCTTCCTTCGAAAAGCGAAAATGACATGTGAGTCCGCAGCGCCTTTTTAGTTCCAAGAATCGAACCTGGTATGACACAACGGAAGATCCCGTCTTGCCAATCATGAGCGTTTGGCTTCGAAGGGTTCCTGCTGTCTTGTTCATGGCTCCGGAAACCATACTGTGTCTTCTATATATACAAGGCGAATAGCTTGGAAAGAAAAAGAAAAGCAAAAAAGAGAAGATACACAGATGCGCTTAAATGAACGTATCGTTTTCGGGAAACTGTACTCTCCGCTCCCTTTTTTGTTTTCTGCTCTTCGTGACCGGTGCTCTTTTTGGACCACACTTATCACCTTCACCATGTCGATGCTTCAGAAGCTTAAAGAAACACAAAAGAATCCAGTCTTCTTAGATGATGATATTGATAATATGGATTTCCCCTTGCCTACAGAGGTCTCCACATCGTCGTCATCATCATCCGTCCCTAATTTCAACGATATTCAGAACCTCATGAAATCCATGCAACAGCCGGCCGCTGCTGCTGCTCAAACAGCCAATCGCCCGATCGCCGTCGCAACGACACCACAAGGTGTTCAGCGGTTGGATCCTTCAGAATACAAAGAGTGAGTAATCGTATTCTTTATTCTTGTATTAGGTCGCAAACTCATTGTGTGTCATTTAAAAAAAAGATGGGTCTGTGTCTATCCTTGCTACATTGATGCTGCGAAAACAGTGAAGGAAGGCCGCCGAATTGTAAAGGAGAAAGCCGTTGAGAAGCCTCATGCGTATTTCATGGCCTTGGCTGTGCAAAAGCTAGGTCTGTCTGTGGTCTACGAAGGCAAATGTCATCCACGCGATTGGGCCAATCCCGGTCGCGTCAAAGTTCAACTGAAGCGCGATCGGTTCTTTGTGAATCCAAATGTCACCACACGTGAGTTTTAGTCTGAACAGATGCCTCGATTGACGTACTAAAAAACACGATGATTTTATAACAAAACAGGTATTCAATTGTACTATCAAATTGCTGAGCGCTTGCCTGCCATCCAAAAGGAAAGTGAACTCCCAAAGAATATCGTTTCTCCCATAACTTCCTTAGCCGAGGTGGAGGCGATTGCCGATGAACATCGCAAGGCCCAAGGTTTACCTACGCTAGCGGAGATGAATGCCAGTTCCTCGCAACCGGCCATTCCCAGCAAGCCAAGGAAACAAAAAGTGAAATACGTTCGTGGCTAAAGAAAGGAAACAGAGCTGTTCTTGAACAAGGGACTATCGCTCTTTGCTGTTTCTATTTGTGCGAAAGCGCATACTCCTTTTCGTTTCTTTCGTAGGAAAGAAATTATGAACCTTTCCCCCGTTACTTCTGTTTGTTCGCCTTATGACTAAGATAATATCATTGCGTGAATAAACTGATTCCTGCGCATTAAACACAGCTAATCCGGCTTTTAGGTTATGGTTGTTATTTTTGGAGTCTCCCCAGATTTCTAAGAGTATGACCTAATACATGAAAACGCTTATTTTAATATTCAACATAGTGTAACGTACATACTTGTTACTTGCGTTGTTTTCTTTCAGTTTTTGTTTTTAAATGAATGGCTATCTAAGGGGACCTAATGTGTGCATTGATATCTCAAAAAGAGAATATTGAATCTCTATTTAGTAACGACAAGGCAGCGAAATTCGCCTTCCATTGATGTAAAGCGTGTTGATAGATTTGCAAGTAAGGGAGACGTAGCCTTGCTCCAGCTTCTCCTCCCAATACTTTGTGTCTGCTTTAATCCGAGTGAGCAAACGTTTTATCGTTTTGGCCTTTAACCCTTTAAGGATTCTGATTGTTTCTTCATTCAGCAAGTGAAAGCCTCCTGGTTGGTGATGCATGAGAGACTGTGGGGGGATATGCCTGTTGGGGAACGAATGCTTTGTCAATAGCCCTGTGGTATCGACTTGGATCCATTCGTCATGGGTCGCTTGCGATATCTCAAAGAGAGATGCGTTATGGTAAACGGGAAAAGCATGTAGCCGTTGTTTACGCATGACCAATTGCTGCAAATCCAAGGCCTCGAGTTGACTGTAGGGAAGATAGATGTCGAACGCTTGACGTTCCCTCTCTTTCTCATCCAGGCATTCGACCAGTGATAGGTACCGAAGGTTTTGACATTGTTTGGCAATACAGTCGAACAACCAATCCGTAAAGGTCACGTTGTATAAAGTGAGCGATTGAAGACGAGGGTGGGGCTGCTTTCCCGCTTTGGCAGCCAGCAGACGGCTGTTCTCCACGCGAAGTACCTTGAGATGCTGACAGTGGTGTAAGACTTCATCCAAGTAGACCGGTACTCGAATATCTGGATCTGCTCCCTCGCCGCCAAGGGTTAACTCCTCGAGATTCAAGGCGTTGAGCGGAGAGAAGATCTTGGGTAGAGAGAGAGGTTTGTTTTCGTCACAAGAATAGATCGTAAGGGAGCGGAGGGCATGCCATGGGCAGCTAGAAAGGCCTTCGGACAGTTCTTTAGTAAAGTATGGGTTATAATTCAGAGCCAGTTGCCTGATGGCTGTGGTGGACGCTTCTTCCGAATCAAGGAAGAGAGGCTTTAATATTCTGTGGCACCAAAAAACGCCGATCATCTCAACGCTTTTCAATAGAGGACAGGCTAGCCTCAGCCTTAGGATGGCTTCGTGCACGTCCCAATCAGTGACATGGAACGACACCATATTGAGCCTATGGAGGGTCTTGACGCGTGTCTCGCGTAGATGCAGACGTACTAGGTTGGGGTACGCTTTGGCAAAATAGTTCAGCCAAATGACGGGTTCAGCCCACGGATGGCAATAGTCTAATTCCAAAACCTTCATCCTGTTGCAGACATATTTAGATTCAACAAGCGCTTGGCCAAGTTCATCCGATGGCGCGGACAAGGTCACCTTTCTTCCAACGGACAGAAATTTGAGTTGCGGACAGTAAGCATGGATACTCGATAGATCCTCCAGACGAAACTCCCCCAAGCCATTCAAGCGGAGCGAGGAGAGCTGACTCACATAACACAATACGGGAAGGCAGTTCACCGTCACCTCATCCAAATCCAACGTCAGGCTTCGAAGCGTTGATCCCGTTCCAAATTGACCTAGAAAGGATCCTGCTGATAGAAAAAGCTCAGGGTGACCGACCGCTACTTCTTTTTCTTCTCCGCCATCCTCCTCTTCTTTATCTCGCCAGAAGCTGCTTCGGTCAATTGATAATGATTCCAGATGGGGGCAAAGCAGCCTTAAGTCTTGAAGGAAAGAAAGGACAGGTTGGCCCATGCAGGGTCGAAAGTATAATCTTCTGATCAAATGACCTATAGGCCGTGGAGTTGTACTGGATGCATTCAGTGCGTCGTAAAACTCCCTCCATCGATGGCTCACCCTCACTGTGTGATAAAACAATGGACACAATGCCTCATACCAGGCCTTGCAGGTCAAAAGACAAACGCAAAGGTCATAGCCCGATAGATAGTTATCGATCTTTTCCAGAATCTCTAAGGGGAAGGTCTCCATGGAGAGCGATCAATCGGAAACGGACACAAACAAGAAATTGCCCCTCCCATCTGGGCTTTTATCACTTCCACCTCAACCAACGAACGTGTAACGTAGTACAAGCCATATGGTTCCTGGCTAATGCTGTTTGGATAATTACCATTTACGAATGTCAATAAAATAATGCTTTTGTATTAATGCAGAAAAACAAAATGTACAACGGTGTTGCTCTCTTCTCTCTTTCTAGATAATTGCAAGGTTCACGAAACCGCTCAATGGATCTATCTTTGTGACGCGAGCCTTCATTATATCACCAACTTGAACTGCTCTATCTAAGTTTTCTACTCGTGCTCGGATACCAAGCTCGAGGATGGTCACTGCTGCTGTGTTGATCGCTCCACCCAATTCACTGTAGGAAACTCTGTCTGACTCATTAGCAATGCATGTCCACACCTTTTCTTGATGTTCAGCCTGATATCGTTGGAGGAGTTGGGTCACCCAGTGATGCGTACCCCGTGCACCAATATAAGATAATGCTTTTTCTCGAGCTTCTACCTGAGGTGCGAATCGTTTAAGATCATCTACTGTAAAGGGTACTTTTTCTTTCAAAAGGTGGGCCTTGAGCTGCCAATGCACAACGATATCAAGATAACGTCGCAAAGGGGATGTTGCCTTGACATAGCCATCTGAGATACCCATGATTGAGTGAGGCAGACCTGCTACCGTAGTAATCGATGCAGGAGTAAACATAGGCGCGTACCTCAGCATATCATTAAACTTCACCATGCCGTGGACAGGATCTCGGCTGTCTAACAATTCTTGTAGAAGCGTTCTATCCACATTTTCGCTCCAGAACTGAGTGCGGAATGGCAGAGGGATGCCATGTTCACGTCCAAACTGGCTCACAATGCGTCCGCCCATAATCATGGTTTCGGCGACCATGCGACGTGCGGGGGAGCTTGACGATCGGTCGAGTGACACACGTACGGTAGGTATATTGGAAACAAATGAAGGGTTGGAAAATTCGAATTCGGGAATATCAAGTGGGGTAGGCGATAATGATACTTGAGCAGTTGGACGACTAAACTGGATAGCACCATTTCGTTTGCGGAAGTCATAGTGTTTTCGCGTTAAATGATACAGATCTATAAGGTTCTTTTCATGTAATTTGGCGAGGCGATGACTCTTCGGGATTTCTATAGTTTCGTCTGTGACAGGGTGAACAAATGTTTTGGAGAAGTCGACTAATGGATCGCTGGTACTGACGGAAGCCACTGGTTCCAAGATCTGGTCCACATCGTCATAATACACTTTGACTATATTTTTCACCAAACTTGGTTGAACTTTCCAAGCCATAATGTTCCCGTCCTTATCCAATTTGGTGCTAAATGTCATAGCATACTGTGACCCATTCCGGTTTGGTGCCGAGTGGGCCGAAACGCTAAGACTGAACTTTTCAGAAGCAAGCCTCTCCGGAAGTATTGGGAAGTGAGTTTCTGGGAGATATAATGTCTGAATTCTTTCTTCCATGATCCGTGTCAATTCATGACCAGGCGAGATGTAAGCAGATGGATCGGCAATATGTACATGTAGCCAGCTGGCGTCTTCGTTAGGGATACGCTCGATAGAGATGCCATCATCAATTTCTTTAGCCGATGGATCATCAATCGTGTACACTGGCATATCACCAAAATCGTGTCGAATACCATCACATGCATCGCGCGCGTTGAATCCCGCTTTGTGTACATTATCTGCGCCCAAGAATGCATCTGCATATTGTTGCATCTTTTGTTGACTCGCTTTGGCTTTTTCAGACCAAACAAATTCACTGATACTATCTGCATTGTCCACAAGCGACACATTATCCCAGGGCTTGAACATGCCGACCTGTTTCAGAAAAGTCACCGCTAATGATTGATCCATCAAAGTACTAGCGGAATAGCAACCAAGTGCCTTAAGTATAGTTGGACAATGTTTCCCATGAGGTAGTGATCGAGTTACTACTTCCGGTGACTTGATCCAATCGACAAAGAAGTTGATAAACCGTTTGTCCGTCTTTGTAAGCTGAGATACCAACTTCTTCCCAGCACCGATATCTCTTTTTGATATAGTACCATAGATAGGATCGGCATGAGATTGATAAAATTCAACGAGCGCCCTGGCATGCTCCAGAAAGTCAGTATAGACTTCATCCCTCGATCGGATCCAGTCGACGATTTGCTGAAGCTCTTTTGTGCTATTCTTTGACCGTAGTTCCCATTTCCCTGTGCTATGTCCATATAAGGTCGGAATAAACCGTACATTATTGTCCACGATATGTGCAAAAGTAGCATAAAGTGTTTCGTATCTCTTTTCTTCAAATTCCTTTTCTCCAAATGCATATTTGGCGAGATCCTCTAACGTAACGGTCACCTTGTCGTTGTCTGAATTGGCTTGTTTGATAAAATGGTCATACATCGTTTCCAAGCGACTATATCCTATCGATCTTTGGGTTTTAATCTTCCCCCAATATGTCTTGATAGCACGATCATATTCCAGTGGTACTGACTGGGTTTTCTCCCCAGTTTCATCGATCTCGAGTGGCGACTTAACGTATTTTCTAAAGTCCTGGGCAGGTACACTGAAGGCAATGCTGTCGCTTCGAACATCAATCGTTTTTCTCGAAGAACAATAGACTGAAATTTGTTGCATGCCACCAGCTACTTTCTTTTGTCGGACGACAATACCACGGTAGTTTGTGTTTCTACATGTTCCCGTTAGTCATTGCCAGTATGCTTAACTATAGCATACTTGAACACTTCGACATAATCGCCTATTTGCAAACGAGGAACACCTCCTTGTCGCACTAAGGTTTCCTTCTCAACTATCAGGTCTGTATCCAGCTTGTCAGAACCGACGATCACTGCGATCGGTTCATGATTGGGAGAAGCAGTTGATTGCTTTCTATTGAAGACCGCAATATTATTGCGCCTCCATGCACAGTGAAGGAACTGGGATCTCGGTACTTGTACCAGCCGAGATAACGCTCTCACACTCTGTGGAGCTTTCCTTAACATTACTGCCAGGATAAATAGGAAACGGATATCCTTTCATACGGACCTGGTTAAATACAGAGCCCTAGCGGTTGATGATTTGGAGCAGTCACTAAGGTCGATGCCACAGTGCCACATTTCCCGAACAGGCTTAAAGTCCTCCCCAAAAACCCATCACGCCGGCAGCCATTCGGTCCGTCTTAGTGAACTTGTTCAGGATGCAGTTTTACCACTACCAAAGCTCGATATAGACTCTGAGAGTTTTATCCGCCGAAATTCGGAGGTTTACCCTACTAAGCTGCCTTCCTCTTGTATGCATGAACTAACATTTTGCTACTTTGCTGCGCTAAAAGCATTTTATTGATATGGGCGACGCGAAGAATGGACAAACCGAAGCTTCCTTCTCAATGTCTTGGCTTCATTTTCCGGCAAGTGGCAGAAGGGTCGGATCATACAATAAAGATGGAAACTTACGTAGCTTGTGCCCGATTTGCTTGGGCAGAAATACCTTTGCTAAGAGACCCTACATTGAAATCTCGGTCCGAAATCGATGCAAACGCACCATGTCCTGCTGATACAAGAGTTTATCTGCTGCGTGAAGAGAATGGCATTTTGGCGGTTTTTTCCATAAAGTCCCCCCAAAAAAGAAACTCTTATACACGGTGTCGTGATCACGCTGAATAAAGAACGTATGACAAGGTAAGACAAAACACATACGAGAAATTAGCAATACACCTATGCACATCGACAAGTTCTCCCGTCTTCCCCACAATCCCAGCATACAGACGAGGTTGCTAGCAGAAAAAGGAACCGATACTTAGTTTGACGCTTCAGTTCAACCATCCCAAAATATCGGCTATATATAGCTACAGCTTTGCAAGTGTGCACAAAGAGACGCAGGATTTCATGCATCTTTTTACTCATGAATAGTGTGATCATAAAGGTAGCTAGATATCAGAAGTGTCACATCATTCCGGCAATGTTATTTTAGCAATTTTGCGCCCTGCGTGGTGACTTCGCCGTCTGCCTCGACGCTATCGACGTGTGGACTAGCAAGAGATAAAGTGCTGACCACGCTGTCTGGAACTTCAACAGCAAAGCCCTTAATAGCAGGATATCTATGTGTGATCTTGGCACCGCTGGCTTCGATTTGTGTGATGTGTTCTTCAATCACGTCGTCGGGAGTATCTCTCTTGAAGGTAACGATGTAGTTAGCTATAATTCGTGTTAGCGAGAAGGAAATCATAAGCTGTCATATTTGCTTTACATGACATTGTGGTATAAGCTTGTTGTAGATATAACAAAAAGACAAGCGAGGAAAGAAAAAATCGAAGCATTTTTAAAGGTTTTTGCGCTTCTTGGCGGGCATTAGATACGTTCAGGTCACATGGGCGGAGCGGGAAAGCATCCGCCATCCCAAACAAAACGAAAGAAACAGTACGATGAGGCAAGTTGTCTGGTCAACTCGATTCGCTTGCATAGGTACAGTATCCGGTATATCATGTGCTCGTAAATATAGAAGCAGTATCCATTCGAAACACTTAATAGGGATGAACTCAAAACTAGGTGAATAGAGTGATAGAATAACACTGGAAGCAGCTTGTTATGACATGCTTTCTCTTCATCGTCAAATTACAATAGGCTGTAGAAGACATAGCCAGTTCGGTCAGAAGGAGAGGGGGGGGAAGGGGAACACTGAGAAAAAGATAAAAAAAAAAAGAGATTAAAGATTCCGGAACGCCATGTCATAGTTAATTGAAGCGCCGCATTGGAGGGTTTACACCAGTCGTTGGCTCGGGTTGGATGAGCGCTACTTCTAAAGGTAACCCTCTATTACACAATGTGGATGCTTATGGTAACTCCCTTGTCTTGAACATCTTTGAATTTTGACTCGGTGGAGAAAGGAAAAAATAAATAATAACGAGATGAAACCGTCTTCTCTCTTTGTTTTCTCACCTTCTTCTCCTCCTTTTCTCCTAAATCCATGTCCCTCAGACTTTTGGCTGCCCGTGTTGCTCGTCCCTACGCCCCCGCCGTCCGTAAATCGGTCCTTCGTACCTATGCCAGTAAGTTCCTTTTCCTCGCGTCTACTTGATAAGCAATATTACTAACTCCCATCTTCATTAGCAAAGAAGTTCACTGAAGAACATGAATGGATTTCGGTTGAAAATGGTGTAGGAACCATCGGTCTCACTGATCATGCTCAACAATTGTTGGGTGATGTGGTTTATGTCGAAACACCCGCTGTGGGTGAACATTATGAAGCAGGAGGTAAAAGATAAGAGTACAAAGAAGGGAAAAGAGAGATTGATCAGTGTGATCTGTTATAGCTTCATTCGGTGTGGTTGAGTCTGTCAAGGCGGCTAGTGATGTCTATGCTCCTGTATCTGGAGAAGTCATCAATGTGAACGAAGCATTGGCCGATACGCCTGATCTGATCAATTCCAGTCCCGATGGAGAAGGTAAGTTTTTCATTTATTCTATCCTATCGTGTCCTTTTTTGTTTCTTAATGACCGGATGTTATTTTAGGTTGGTTCGCTAAGATCAAGTTGTCCAACCCAGAAGAATTGGAGAAGTTACTAGATGAGAAGGCATACAATGCTTTGATCGCTAAAGAATAGAAAAATAACTTCCATTTTGCCGTCTTCTCTTTCTTATATTTCTTGTAATATACATGTTTTTTTCTATACATTACCCGTCTGTGAACCAAAAAGTCAAATGACTGTCGAATCATTTTCTGAAAAAGTGACGCCCCCCGTCCCCTCACATACGCACCGAGTCATTAATCAGTCTACTCAGTTCCGGCCGACTTTCTCTTGTTTCCCCTCCCTCCCTTCCCTTTTCCTTCTCAGAACGCTGTAGGCGTATATGGCCGATACACCAGGAGACCGTCATTCCTCTAAACCTACACGTCGAAATCCCGTCTTAGTCACCTCAGTACAATCCTCGCACGTTTCAACTGCGCTGGATAAGCACAATCCGAAAAAATTATACACGGAAGCCTATTTTAAGGCTTGTCAGGCAGTCGAATTCGATCGGCTGGGGCAATTTGCCCAAGCAAGAGAAGCCTATCGACTCGCTAGTCAGGTAATGCTATTCATGACACCTACCAACCTGTCTCATCGTTCACCGTTGTCCAGGCCCTTTCCGAATTGTTAACGAGTAAGTTCAATCCCAACACAACACTTGCATAGCTTTCGTACCTTACAACTCCTTCAAAAGTCGATTATACCTGTCTCGATGGCCGGGTAGAGCCGGGGCCATTGATACAAAAACGGAATGAATACATACATCGAGGGGAACAATTGGATCGATATATGGATGCGTCCAAAACCTTAACAACGCACCCCGACGCCCGGAAACATTGTCCTCATCCAACAGGAAATAAAGTTTCCACACCTATCGAGCCGACTACACCATCCAATGATTCGGATGACGGAACCGATGACGACGATTTTGAAAAGATGCAAGTCGATATCTACTGGGAAAAAGCTCAGGTACAATCATACATCTTCAAATAAGTGTGTATATGCGAAAATGCTGACTTCCTCGGACGGTCTCAGTTTGCATTAGAACAGGGTGAAGTGAGTGAGGAGAAAGCCTACAATGACCAAGCTTTGGGCTACTATGCCCATGCAGCGGAGTATTTCCACAAAGCATTTAAGGGTGGGTACCTGGATCAAGGAAGAGGAAAGGAAGGCAAATGGAATTGACGATCTTTTTAAAAATTTATATATGATCAGATCTAGAGAAAGGGAGTCCGAAGAGAATATTTGCCCGAGACATGTTTACACGAGCATTGGATAAGGCCGAGGCATTAAAAGCAGCGCAAAAGAACCAAAATAACACGAACACCCTACTAGGTATGCTCGGTACAATTGCAATGGCTTTCTAACGCCCTGATATCAGTTGTTCAAAACGAACGCCCGTCTTCTGCACCACGTTCTCCTACGCTTTCCGTTGCTGAAGACAATCGACGCCCATCTCTTGCACGATATCGGGCTTCCTCCGTTTCATCCACGCGTTCTTTACCGAAATCAATGTCCAACCTCTCTTTGGAAAGCAGTGAGAAGTTCGATGCTGGCAATGACATCATGACCCAGCGCCTATCCGCTGCTGAAATTGAAGTCTTGAAGACGACCTCGAATGTGAACAATAAAGTGTTCCTGCCGTGGATAGATGAATCTGATCTGAAGGAGAACTTTTCTTCTCACAATAACTTCGTGTACGTGTACGAATGCAGGATAGAATTGTGCCTTGACTGAGCATTTTCAATTTGTCAGCGATCCGGATGGGTCTCTTCGGCTGTCAGACAAACAATTGGCCAAACTGGGTGGATGGAAACGGCCAGGGGAATTTATGAGACATCCTCGGTTGATTCGGTTAATTTCAAGGTACATCAAATCTCTGTTTCCTAGAAAATGCTATTTTATGCTGATGTTAACTTTTGTATGAAAAGTACGAGCATTATTCAAGATATCGTTACGGACTGTTCGTTCGTTGCGTCTCTTTGTGTCGCAGCTGCATATGAACGAAAATTTAAGAAACAGGTAAGCTTATTTTTTTTGAATATCCAAAGGATAGCAATAAAGTTCCATTTGTTTTCCAGCTTATTACCTCTTGCATATACCCTCAAGACCGACAAGGTCAACCATGCTATAATCCAAATGGGAAATACGTCATTAAACTTGTATATAACGGAATTGCTCGCAAGGTAAAATGCCCTCCTATAAATGTACTTTTGAAATTGATGAGTTGTTCAGATTGGTACGGTACATGATGGTTGTCTTCATTTTCTTTTTCTTATAGTTTCTATTTGCTTCGACTTAGTTGTGGATGATCTATTACCAGTGTCAAGGGAAGGTACCTTGATGTGTACATTCTCGGCCAATAAGGAAGAACTGTGGGCTAGCATTATAGAGAAGGCGGTGTGTGTAAACTGAATCGATAATAGCGCGAATCTAACGAAGCTTTAACTTAGTATATGAAATTAATGGGAGGCTACGATTTCCCCGGTTCGTAAGTTGCCAAAGCCTAGACATACGAAATGATACTGATATTTTATTTCTCCACGGCAAGAAATTCCGGAATTGACCTATAGTAAGTATATGACTAAGATGCTACTTTTTTTTTCTGACAATTTTCTTGCCTTCAGCTGTTTGACAGGATGGATTCCTGAACATATATTTATTCATGAGTAAGTTGTATTTTAGCAGGGCATATAAAGATTGATTATTGACATGGGCTACATAAAGGAAAAACTTTGCCGCAGATAAGGTGTGGAACAGGATACTGGATGGAGCCAAGTATGGTAACGTAATCCATTGGTGTTGGAGCCAGTAAGAATAATACTCGGAATAGGAGATGTGCTTGTCACTATAGCCACTGGGGAAATGACTGAAGCAGAAGCAGCTAGCCTAGGACTGGTTCCGACTCATGCTTATGCAGTCATTGGTACGCTATTGGAAGAGAAAGTAAGAAAGAAGCCATGTGTTTAATGCAGGTTTTGTAGATATCAAGACGGTAGAAGATAAACGGTTCATGCAGGTCAAAAATCCATGGAGTCACAAACGCTGGTGCGGACCTTACAGTCACGCAGATAACATCAATTGGACTCCGGAGCTGAAAGAGGCGCTAAACTACGATCCTTGTATTGCAGAAAAGAACGACGACGGTATCTTTTGGATTGACTTCGAGTCCGTATGTCAGCATTTCACTTCTATCCACTTAAACTGGAACCCAGAACTCTTCACGCATCGATGGGTGTTACACTCGTATGTAGCTTTATCATCTATTCCAGTGTGTGTTGCAGATATTAATAGTGTTATTAGCGTCTGGCCGGAAAATATGGGACCTAAGAAGGATCTCTACAATTTAGGTGACAGAGTTTGCGGAGGGAGCCGGCGAAAGTATGCTAACTTTCGCGAGTTTTATAGGGTACAATCCTCAGTTTAGTCTTACGATGGATGTCCCCGACAAGAAGCCTGCCGCTATCTGGCTTCTGCTCTCGAAACATATCACAGTTACGGAAGAAAACACCGACTATATAACGTTGCATATCTACAACAACGCCAACGGTGGAAGAGTCTATTATCCTGAAGAACCTTTTAAGGAGGGGACGTATGTTAATAGTCCGCATATATTGGTATGTCAAACGCGAGAAACAAACAGATTGTCTAACGAAATATTTTTTTTTTAAAAAAAACAGGTTCGATTCAATGCTCCACCGGGCACCAGCGAATATACCATTGTTGTTTCTCAGCATGAAAAAGCTAGATCGCTGTATTTCTCATTGCGTGCATTCTCCTTGGCTCCTTTCAAGCTATTAGAAGTTCCTATGCGGTATCCCATTGAACAAAAGGTAGTGTCATAGCTCGTGAGAAAGCAATCTTTCTCATTTATATCTGCAGATTTCCGGGCAATGGACAGAGCAAACAGCAGGCGGGAATGCATGGAATGCGTCGTACCTTAATAATCCTCAATGGAAAATCACCGTTCCTCCACTAACCGCTCGCCCTGATACCGGCCTTTTACTCATGCTAGAAGCTCCAAAATCATTCGCGGTGCACTTACTGCTAGTCGAAGGAGGCAAAAGGGCAGCTAGGTAAAGCAAAGGAGGTTGTCTCATCGGCTTTCATCACTTGCTTAACAAATGTATCTACCTATCAGCGTATCAGTACGAGACATTTTGGCCGAATCAGGTCCTTATCGCCATGGATTCTGTTATTGCGAACTACAAAACATTAGCCGTAAGTAATTTTATGTTATCTGGCTAATAGGCTAAACCTTGAGATTAGCCGGAGATTATACCATTGTCGCGTCGACGTACGAAGCCGATCTCCTTGGACAGTTTATTTTGACAGTGGCCAGCAATATCCAACTAAACATTGAACCTATTCCCACAGAAGGAGCCGTGAGTGTCCAGGAGTAGAAATTTTTTCATGCTCGTCAGGATACTGACAGTTTGATTCCATCTAGGGCATGTTTCGAAAAGTGATCCATGGAGAATGGTAACATATCATTCATTTCTTTTTTTTTTAAGAAAAGGAGAAGGTAGATTGCTTATGGTGTGGCTGTTATAGGATTGTAGGATACAGTGCCATGGGCTGCCCCAGCTATGGCAACTATGGGAAAAATCCTCGCTATTTATTAGAGATCAGAGAATTGACCACTGTGAAGTAAGTGCTTCTAAAATCATGAACGTGAGCATCAGGTTCACTCACTGGGCTTTTTTATTGTAGAGTTAGATTGCAGGCGCATAAGATTGATCCAGTACCGTCGATGAACGTGACTATCTACGAGAAACATCCAAAAGAGCTGTTTGGTCCTGAGTTAGCTACATCAGGTCCCTATACCAACGTTGTACAGGTAACGTAGGAGTGAAAAGCAGCCTTTGTTAACCATCAAGAATTAATTACCTTTTGCAGGGTGTTGCCACGGGTGATGTTGTTCTGAGCCAAAACGAGACAGGTTATATTGTTGTGTTTGCGACACATGAAAAGGATATTGGAGGGGAATTTTCAGCTACGATTTATAGTGATCGTCCGATTAATGTTCGCAATGATCGATAAAATGAAAACAGAAAACTGTTCTTGATGGCTGCTCCGCATAGAAAAGCAATTTCTCGTTTTGCCAAAGGAACGTTGATCTTTTTCACTATATGTCGATTTGGCAATACTTTGCTGCAGATATGTGGACATTCTTTTGGTGACGAGTTGATGATATACCATAATCTATGTAATGAAACCTTTTTCCCTTCAGTTCGTCGCCGCTATTGATCAATCGTAAAAAGTCCAATTTATGTTTAATTAAACCCTCTAAGAGAAACTACTGGAGAGTTAATCTCCTTGATATGGTAAAAGCAACACACTTGCACTACACCGGGCTGTATCTTACCGAATTAGGTCACCAACCAACATTTGCGTGATACCTTAACTTCAACTCGGTTCATCTTGCCACGTTATGATTTAAAGCACGAATGAGCAGTACAATATGGATTGTTTTCCTATTGAAGTAGTATGTGTGTCTCTCCTCTTTTCTTTGTGTGACAGTCAGCTGTGGACACTTACGCTGCGTTATGTGGTCTCAAATCCTGACGTTTGTTGTGTTTGATGTGATCCGGACATAGCAGACACAAAGTTTAAACAGCGATTTCCAATTGGGCAATAAACAAATCCTTCCTATTGGCTAACAAGCGTCAGACGTGGTAACAAGTGCTGCGACCTTTTTTTTTGGTTCCCAAAGAAAAGCGCAGAAGTTTGGCTGAACCAATGAGCACTTTTTATTCTCCGCGAATGGTGGCTGTGACATCACGGTAGTCAATTTTTACCCAACTTCCTAGTCCCGTTGTTCCCGAACCTCACTCTTTCCCTCTCAAACTTTCTTATCCACCCGTTTCGTTTATTTCTCCTCTGTGAAAGTCATGGCCTTGAAGCGTATTAACAAGGTATGTAACTTGTACACAACAGGCGATGGTTGGATGTGCTTCCTGTGAGCTCTCATGGATAAGCATGACAATGAAAAAAGAAAACAAAACACTATAAATGGAACTGAACTTTTTGGACTGAAAACTTTGCCATTCTATCATCTAGGAATTGAAAGATCTCGAACGTGACCCTCCATCGTCCTGCTCAGCAGGTCCCATTGGTGATGACATGTTCCATTGGCAAGCCACTATCATGGGTCCTGTAAGTCCTATCTTGGCCCAGGGGAGCGGGGGAAGATTTACCAACCTTATTGACCGATTTTTCGTCTTTGTATATGTGCGTTTACGGATATGTAGGAGGACAGTCCTTACCAAGGCGGTGTATTCTTCTTGTCTATTCACTTCCCTACAGATTACCCTTTCAAGCCCCCAAAGGTAATGACCAAGTTTTCTTTTTCCTCTGAGATATGCAAGAATGACTGGTTGCTAAGATATGTTGTCTTTGATGCCCCTTTGCAGATTAACTTTACCACCAAAATCTATCATCCGAATATCAACACCAATGGCAGCATTTGTCTAGACATCTTGAAAGATCAGTGGTCTCCTGCGCTCACTATCTCTAAGGGTAAGTAGTTGGCCCTGTTTCCTTCTTTACATATATCTAGTGCCTCGGGATAACAACCATCGTTTCTAACTGTACTTATTTAGTTTTGTTGTCCGTGTGTTCTCTGCTGACCGACCCCAACCCCGATGGTATGGTCTTCTGTTGTCTAAAAGTTTATTTGACTGACATTTATTTTGTAGATCCGCTTGTCCCTGAGTTGGCACATATATACAAAACCGACCGCCCACGTTACGAGTCGATGGCAAGAGACTGGACAAGGAAATATGCCAGTATGTAAAAACATGCTTATCTTCTCTCATGCTGGATGCTAAAATGGTTTGATTCTCTACAGTGTAAAAATGGATCCTAAAGATAAAGAAAAAAAACTAAAAAAAAAAAATAAGGTAACATGGGAAGACGATGCAAAAACAAAGACGCAGCCATATTTATATTGGAGTTAGGCTATTGGCGATGTGAATCTTTGATATTTGTATGGGCCAGGTCGTGCTATGTGATGACAGTTCTGCATTAAAGAAAAGAAGTCAATCATTTCTTTACTCATTTACATGCTTTGCATGTTTTAGTTCCTTTATTTGTTCCTTTTGCTGTTTACTATTGCGCACTGTTTTTGGATGTGAAATGGTAAAGGAACATCACTTGTTTATTCGAACATTGTTAGTATAACAGTGAACATCATGCATCAGTGAGGCTGCTGACTCTTCAAGCCGTTGGCAATCCGGCCTCTGTTCAGCGAAACATGTTTGTTGCTCCTCTCGAAAAATCACGGCTCTATTGCCAGTTTTACACAACTGCAGCAGCATGCCCATTTAAAAAATAATTAATTATATAGTATCCCATATTCGGTTCATAGAGGATATCAAAGGCTTTGGCGAAATTACATACTAGCATTAAACTTAGTTAACAACAGAATCCTATTCCTTATCATTGCGTTGCAAAAAGTTCGCTATTTGACAGGCCTCCCATTTGTGTGCGACTTGTACAGCTAAAGTGCTTCATGTTTGATTTTCGTACCCAAAGAATCTGGTTCATTCTATTAAAAAGTTATAAAAATGAATACGTTTTGTGGTTTTATGTTTGTAAATCCGTTCTACATCATCCGTACTTTTCATCAGCAGAACTTGAAACCATCCTCGCAAGGACCTTGACTTTTTTTTTATCAATTGCCAACTTGGCTTTCATTGCACCAACTGTAGCTAGCTTCGCACCTGCCAAATCACCAATATGGTCAACCTCGTCCTGCTCCTTGCATAAAGTGACCACTATGGGAAATGGTTGCTGCTGTACTACTATTGATCAAGTAAAAAAAAAAAAGGTAATGCGTTAAAGACCAAAGTTTCCGAGTCCGCTGCAGATTGTAACATTGGTTCCCAATGGGCTACTTTTTACTTAATGAAAAATAGTGCATCAGGAACCGCAAGTAGCTCAATAGAAATTGACAGAGACCTAGGCGCAACCCATAGTTCCCATAGTGGATTTGTTGATTGCAAAACCACTGGAAGGCGTGGTTGAAAGCGCGTCTCTTGTAGTAGCTCAGTAATTATTTGTAGAAGGCACGAAGAAAGTAGTAAATCCTGACGCTTTTTCTTCGAATGATCTGAATGGCTTGATTAAAAGTGCTACACGCTTCATCCGCGGCTCTTGCCTACATTGTTTTGTCGACCAGGAGTTGATTGACAATTGTTTCAGTAGACCCAGCAATCGCCTCATTCACATTTAAGATTTTCATATCTTTTCGGAAAACTAAAGCACATTTGAACACCATGAAGAATAAATCGAGTCCATATCGGTCAAAAAGAAACAAAGCAATCCAACGAGGCGGGGAATAATATTTGCTTGGTCAATGGACCTGTGAAAGTACCAGTACTCAGATATCGAGAGTTCTGTCCAGCTTTTTCCCTTTTCAAACTCACTTTAATTAGACCTGAAATAGATACTAAATTGACACAATATGACGTATTTCTGGCCAAGTTTTGGTGAACCGAAACTGGCGAGTTTGCAACAGTGGATGTTCGTAAAGCGCTTCCGGTGTAACAGTACATGATCATTTATTATTTGTTTACCAAAGAGCAATCGTACCAATTGACAGATCTGACAGTTGATTAGCAAAACTACGTTACACTGTGTGTATTATGGCACGACATTGCTACTAGAATGTTGATGTGACGAACGCAAAGTCGTCCAACATATCGTACTTGTTATTTTAACATGTCTTTAACATTTCCTAACGCTTGTCGCCCAGTATCATGGAACCTTTCTTTTCAATTTGACATCTTGTTTGTTAATTTACTTCCTATCAGAGAAAATTAAAGGAAATAGTCACTATATATCTGATGTATAGCGGAAAGATATTGATTCGTTGGCAGTCATCTTGATTTCATGCTGATGTAACTTTGAGATAAAGGTCAATGGAACTGGAATCATCTTTAGTACAGTATGGATTACGGTTGAATGATACCAATACAATTAAGCTAGTGGAAGGGTGGTGATAATTCCGATTTTTTTATTGACTGAAGGAACAATTGGAAGTTGTAAAATCAGAAGAGGAAGTAGCCTAAAGGGAGTAAAAGAAAGAGAAAAAAGGGGGGGAAATAGGAGGAACAAAAGAAAAAGACCTAGCGTTCATATTTTTTTTAAATGAGAAGCCAGGCTGCAAAAACAGCACATAACGTCATCAGACCTCCTACATGGAGACTGACACCGGAATTGTTGCTGTTAGCGCTTGCAGGACGAGCTGTCATGGCTGCTCGACTGGCCGAAGCACCTGTGCTAGTGGCCTTGGTTGCAACCGCAGGTTTCGCAGTAGGACTCATGGACGACGACATGGCAGGTGCAAAGGCTAAATGGGAGGAAGACATGGCCGACTTTGACGAGAGGGACCCGGAGGCAGAGGCAGTGGCACCAAAGATATCATAAGGCTTGATAGCAGGGATTTCTGGCGGCGGCAAGGAAGCAATGGTTTCTTCGTCCTGAAGGTTTCTGAAAGTATCATCTTTACCACCACCGGAATTCTTTTTGCCACCATGGCTACTACCGTGGCTACTACCGTGGCTGCCGCTACCATGATGATGGCTTCCACCACCACTGCTACCTTTCGCATGGTGGTGACCTCCATGACGATGATCCTTTTCCTCTACTGACTGTTGACGGTATGGAGAATGCAATCCTTTCAAGTGCTTGCCACCCTTAGCATGCTTCGCTCCTCCAGAATGGCCAAGGCGTCTGTCGCCATTTGGTCTATCGATACTTTGTTCGTGATAACTCTTTGACGATTTCCTATGTCCCTTTCCTTTTTTCTTGTAGTGTTTGCCTGAGTCATCGTCGTGATCGTCTTGCCACGGATACCATGGATCGTTGCCAAATTCCTAATCCGCGGCGTTTGAATAATCCTCTGGTCTCCCAAACAAGAAAAAAATAGCCGATATCAAGAAGAGGACTTACATCGAAAGGAGGGTACAGTGTTGACGGTAATTCCTTGTAGACTGTAGTAGTAACGTATACCGGAGGATTTGTGTTGTATTCTATTCCGGGAATGGGTGCAATAGGAATTGCATCTGTATCTTGTGGATCAGATCTATGACCAGACCCTACACAATAGCCACGGCCAAAAAAAGTATATAAAATGAATTCCCAGTTTCGTAATTGATAAAAGGTTTTCTATTATCCATTGTTTTTTTTTTTTTTTTTTTTTACATACAAGTAGCAGAGACGCCTACAGATAGGGCTGTGGCGACAGCAATCAAAGACGTCGCTTTCATCGTTTTTTTATAAAGTAAGATAAAAATGTAAAAAAAAGAAGAAGAGAAAAGCAACGATTGGTATTTATGTCAGATTTATTCATCTTTATATATTTCCGATCAAGTTGGGATCAGCCTGGATCGAAAGCATTCTTTTGTCGGTTCTTCTCTCTCTCTCTTATTTTTCTTACTTTATTTTTATTTTTGGTCTTTATCTCTCCATTACCTTGGTCATTGCTTAGTTGTTTATTCGCTTCTTTTTTCTATTCTTTCTTTTTAACTTTTTACAAACCCTTGACAAGGATTTATCTATTGTCAGTTTCATTTTCAATCATGTCGAGTTCCGAATGGGTAAGTCGTCATTCCGCCGTCCCTAACTGCGAAATGAATATATCCGATAACCCGTCGATCCATGATGGACGAACCCCGAAAAAAAAATGCAAATCTAAACCATCCTATTAAATTAACAAGGAATATTTCCGGTGCTATAATGAGGCTACAAGGACAGAAGTTAAGGTTTAAATCATTGCGGAGATTAAAACACCAAAAGAGGAACAAGCATTTGGACAAGCCTGCGGGTTTATCACTTTCCTGCCACCATGACGACCGGCAAAGACACAAAGGAACTTGTTAAGGCAGCACAAGAATTGATCGCCAAAAAGGATGCCTTGGAAAGCCAGCTACGGGAATTAGAGGAATCACTACATATACAAGGCGTTGGTATGGATGTTCCACTTGTCGATGCATCGGGATTCCCTCGATCCGATGTCGATGTGGCAGCAGCGAGAACTTCACGTAATCTTGTGTATCGTTTACGGAACGATCATAAAGCCATTATGGTCGAAATCGAACAAGCATTGCATGCCATTCATGAAGCTAGCAGAAAAGAAAGAGAACAAACCAAGGAGGAACCAACAACAGCCGCGCCCACCGTAGCTCATGAAGAACAAGCACAGGAACGCAATGTAGCCTTTGCGATAGTCAGCTCGGTTGCATATAATTCTCCTGCCGATAAAAGTGGCCTGCGAAAAGATGATCGCTTGGTTAGGTTTGGCCATGTTCATGCTGAAAACCACAACCAATTACGAGCTGTGAGTGATTTGGTGCGACAAAGAGAAGGACTACCTATCGAAGTGGTTATATTGCGTGGAGAAGAGCTACATACGTTATCACTAACTCCAGGAAGTAATTGGGGAGGTCGTGGTACGTTAGGCTGTCATATTCTACCGCTATAAAGAGGCAGATTTGAAAGAAAAAAAAGCAGAAGCTTGAATTTTCTGATGAACCTATCTCATGTGTACGCTGTTCATGAGCTTTTCGCCTTTACATATTGGGTGAATTCAGTTAATTTTTATGGTTTGTTGTTATACATGGTAGAGCAAGGCCGATATATTCGGTTGCATTATCTTGCATTGGTCGTGTTGAGTACTGCGGCATGAACGCTCGTCGGAAAAGTGCACTTTTGTTCCCTGTGCTTTTATGACGTACACGATTCGACATGAAGACGATACTTCCAGCTGCCACTTCTACTACGGTAGTTTCACCATTCTTTAAACCTTCCACCAATAACGTACCGTTCTCCTGATGGAAACAGTGAGCTAACTTCAGAAAAAAAAACCGCCACGGTTTTTCATTAGTTACTCACCAACGTTACCGGATCGAGCGCAATCCAGCAAGCAACTGTATGTTGTTTTTGCAATGTTGGACTAAGATAATCAGAGTCCTGCGAAAAAAGAAAAAGAGGTGCACAAATAATCTTAGCGCAGGGTTCATCGTATTGCAACATATACACACCCTGTGCCATGCAAACTGTGATTTGGAAGCAGTATGAGGAGGCTTGATGATATACTGTTCATTCAACTGGATACATAGATATTTAGTTGGGCGATGGCCCTTATTATTATTATTTTTTTTTTTGCTTCTTTCAACATACCAAATAAACATCATCTTTAAGTAATTCTTTGGCTAATCTGGCTACGAAAGTCAGCGTCAAATCAGACAACCGGTGCCCTAGTAAAATGCTATCACGTCGTTCTTTATACAGCTTCACGTCGATTTGGTATTCCTCCGAATCTGGTTTATCCAAATAGCCGCATGTCAGAGGCTCTAAAACGCAGTGAGCCATTTGTTAGGTTTTCCCAGTACTGTCCGTACCGACAATGCAACCGAGATCATCGACCAGGTCATACCCTTCTGACAGTAAATGGTTGACAAGAAGGTCAGCCTCCTCTCGCAACGCACTTAGCTGATCGTCATGCAATGCTATCCTCATGGTTAAGCCAAGATGAAACTGAAAAAAAACAGCCTGCCAACCAACTTCATGTACCATCTGTGAGAATCATGTAGCCTTGCGAATGGTATTGTTCAATGAGATGCTCTGCCAAAGTTGACATGACTGAACACGTTCGGTATACGCCGGGAAGCTACGGTTAACCGACGGATTATTATAGAAGTGGCGTTCAGACATCCCAAATACAGTGTGTTTTCTAGTTCAGCTACCGCAAATCGAATGTAGTTGAAGGTCAGTAAATGCTACATGGAGATGGCTGTAAGAGCCAAGCATTCATTGCGGGACGATAATTACCGTGGGCAACAAGACACCAGGGACGAAAAGGCAAAATAACTGAGAAAAACCATTTATATCGCGAAGAAAGCGCTCTGCTAACAAAGTGATCGCTAATAGTTGCTAAAAGGGATCCACAGAGTCTCCCATCATATGCTACCCGTAAGTATCATGGTACCTGCAACTTTATTCCATCATCTTGGTAAGGATGCCACTGTACATGTGTCTTTTGCATTCTATATGAGCTTATGTACTGCACTGCCATCTTCTTCGATTTAGTAGATTTCCTAATTAATGCAGTAAAAAGATCTACTATTACCTGGATTCATCTATAAATACATTATCATACCTTCCTAGTTTTCGATAAGGTAAACAAAACGATGCTGATACCACTGCATCTTTGCTTCCAATCAGAGATCCCAACTCATTTTGGAAGAGAAAAAAGTCGAATCAGCACTGATAAAGCACAACGTACCATAAACCGATAGGCTTAATAGCCGCAATTTTTGAGCATCCCCGCTGAGATGAGAAAGGGCTTTCATTCAGCGCAAAGAGATAATTAAATGGAGAACAAACGTTAACGGTTTTGTTAATGTCAGAATAATAAGATAATAATGCAAAATAATAATAAGAGAAAAGGATACCTAGTATGTACAACAAAAAAACGTAATTCTCTCATTGCCCATTGTCAATATGGGAATGAGAAGCAGAGGAAGACATAAACGGATGTTCCAATAACGTAGATATATCAAAATGCTCCTGAAATCGAGTGCTACGGCGTGTAGAATCTCTTGGATCTGTCCTTGAGGACTGGTCACCGCCCGTGGTAACCGAGCCGGTGTCACTTCGTTCTGCTACGGAAGTTGACGTTTGGACGGTCGTTCTGGCCGGTGTCGGCGAAGACGAAAGATGTTGAACCCAAGAAGGTAGTGGAATGTCTTCCGCATCTCTATCGGTAGTATTGTTTCCTGCTGTGCTGGCTGTGGAAGAGGAGTGTCTCTCTGACCGTGTGTCTGGCTGGTTATCTTCTAAGATCGCGTCATCTTCACGATGTTGATTTTGTTCTTTATCCTTTGCAAGGCCATTGTACCTCCGCCTACAGAACATTATGCCGACAATCATGGCAACGACAAGTATCGATCCGCCAAGGACCGATGCGATAATAATAATGTACATTTGATAGTAGTCCTTTGGCCGATTGGATTCATAGTATGTACTGCCGCTGAACCCACGCTTTCCGGCAGGGAAACTATCCAGTGACATTTCACAGAAATATAAAGAGAAACCGGGAAAGAGAGATTGTTTGTCAACTCAGATAAATGATGTGCTCAATTGCTGCCGTTATAATGGTTCAAGCTTTGAATAGAAAGAAAAGAACAAAAAAGAAGGGTAGATAAACTGAAAAGGAGGGGGGAAAAGAAACTAAGTCTTTAGCTGGTTACAACAGTGACCGGTGATGTAGATAATAGCTAAATGAAATATCCACCTGATAGCTTTCAAGAGATCTTTAAAGAGAAGTTGAGTTATTGTGAATAAGTTGTACTCGGCATTGAATACACTGTATAAAACGCTCTTTTCTTTTTCGTTACCTTTCCCTCCTCGTTTATTATTTAGCATGCGATGAAAGATGAAAACGCAAAAAGAAAAAAATGATTACTTTATGATACATCACTTTTGTTTGCATAGAAAATGCAGGAGTTTATTTTTATCGTCGAAAACGCAACCGAGACGTTCGCTAGGGATGACTTACGAATCCATCGAAGATCCTCGTGAAACCATGAAAAGTCGCCTGACTTTCCGTTTTCAAATCGAGAGGCTCCTAACAAAACAGCTAGGGTCGATCAGGCAGAAAAGCTCGCAGTGCTCATCGCAAATAAACCCACGTATCTATCCATATTGCTGTACAGAAAAATCCACAGAAAATAAAATTCATTATTGAATACGATACACTATCGTCAAGAAATAGAAAAAAAAAGGCTTTGTACAAAAGGAAAGACCGATATCCCTCTTTCTTTTTTTCATCATTGCAAACCATGTTTCTCTTTTGCTTAGTTCTTGCTTCTACAAAAAGAAATAACGGAAGGCTTAAGTAAACAAGTATATGAACAAAATTGTTATGGTAACTTACAGTTGCCAGGCACAACCTTGAAGGAAATTGAAAATAAAAAATAGATATATACGTTAGCCAGTCATCACCCGTTTTAATGCTCATTAGAACTTACCAATGAAGGGGAAGACAAAGCCAATTCCAGTGAAAAGGACGTATTTAACTGTGAATGCCTTCTTGTTTTTGGTGTCAAAAGGGAAGTTCTATATAGTGCAGAGATTATTCAGTAACAAGCATTTTTCCCATGCGGTGCGAGAAACAAGGCGTTTACCTTGCCATGACCGTTCTCGAAATGATACAGATCAGAGCGGACAAGCTGACGAGCATTGGCCCGCGAACGAAGAGCAGAGCGGGCAAGGATGTTTGCGTACATATTGATTGAAGAGAAGAAGAGTAGGGATAATTTAGAAACAAGTGCAAATGCACCCTGGTCGAGTGAACATGCCACTTTTATGTTCCTTGCGGAGACCCAAAAAGCTTGTGTTTCGGTAACATCCCCTCGCCGTCCAGAAGCGAGGCAAAATCCTTCTCAGGACCGAAAATTGAGGATCTGGTCCCAATCAATTTACTTACGTGGACATGAAGAAGGAAAAACATTGATCTTCTGATATGCTCGTTACCATTGATCCAACTTATGAAGCAAGAAGCACTTTTCTGCTTTCGTACCATGAGTGCAAACACTAGATGCAATATTTTTTTTTTATGTTCGATGATTTAATTATTGTACGCAATCTGAAGCTTTTCTCGGGCAGGTACTCAGTTACCAATGACTCGCTTCCCGGGCAGTGGTCCGATCACGCACTGTTTGCAGCAGTAACAAGAAAAAAAAATTGACAGACGACTAAGCCTGGTGATGTCAGGTCCTAGTGTAACACAATGCAGAAGAATCCCTGGATCTCCGCGGACAAATCAAGCAACATGCGTGTCCTACCTTCACGATCCCATTCTCACCAAAAACAAACAAATCCAGCGGAATAGAAAACAGAAAAAGGCAATTGGTTTCCTGTCATTTCCTTCTATATATTACGAGGACAAAGATAATTACAGTGATGGCGAACAATAAAATGCTGCTTGATCTGATAAGGTTTCTTTATCACTCTGTAGCAAGGCCAGAGGTCTCAATAAAGTTTCCGTAAAGAAAGGTACTTTACATGGACTAAACCATTGGCGCCATGCCTAATCAATCTAAAAATATACACACTATAACCCATTGGCGTCATTATTTTGATGCCATTCGAGGTGATTTATTTCTGTTCACTCTGTCCAAGGGAGCAAAATCGCGTGATGTTTCCTTTCGTTTCCTTCATGCATTCATCTCTTGTCAAACAGGAATGTTCAACGCATTGTATTCATTTCTAGATCGCTAGGTCCGACCAGGTTTTCTTTGACCGGCATTTTCGCTATGCCTGACAAAACAACGACTTATTGTAAATCAAACCAAGAAAGAGAAACAGCAACATGGGCAGCTTTCTCCAGCGTCTGGTCATCTAATGCACAGACGTTATTGAACATAACTTCTAAGAATGTCTGTTTTGGTTTGTTTAGTAAGTTAAGTCCTTTCAATTAAAAACAATTTAGAGTTTCTAAACAAAGTTTTTGGTTGATCTTTTTCTGTCCGGCATAACGTTTTGTACAGAAAAAGCACTATATAACAAATGCGGAGACACAGGCAACGTAATTAAGCAGCAGAGAAAGACAAAAGACGGAAAGTCTGTAGAAATCAAGACTTGTTGGATAAATAAGGAGAGAAGGATGTGGAATTGTAAATGATGTTTTAAATTTAATTCATACTCTTTTTCGTGCTATGAGAACTTTTGCAGCCATACTCTGCAATGCGGATACACTTAAAACTCACGGCAAAGGAGTGTACTAAAAGTAGATAAGTCTAGAAAAAGAGCACTTTTGAGAATATCTCTTGCCTACCGACAAAGAAAGAACAAAAGAGCTGTGATTTGATTGAAGGGGATCGTCGGAAAAGGTTTACCGCCCGCTTGGTCTTTGTTTAATTTGAGGTTGTGTTGGTCGCTGTGTCTTTCTCTCTAAGTGCGTATATGCGTGTACTCAGATTGAGGTCGGTATGCAAATTTAACATACCAAGGGGACATGTCAAAGATTGGCATGAAGTTGATTTCGATTAAGCATTGTCTTTTCTAACAGAGTATGTAATATTAAGAGATAAATCCCACAAAGCGTTCCTCTAGAGCTGCCCTGCTTGAGATTAATTCTACCATGATCTCTTCGATCCCACAACGATGAATGTTCCCAATAGACTAAGAATTGCGCAGAATACAATCGAACAAGTTCATTACGAAACTGTAAACTTATTCTGTCGTTTTATTCTGGCGCTTACAGTATGAAACAGAAAAAATTGATCTCATGCTGATAGCACATAGACTGTCAATGATATCGTTTCCCTAGGCATCTCGTTTACTGAGAATGTTGTCTGGTCTTGGCGAATCTATTAAGAACAATGGCTCGTCGTCGTAACAGATAGGCCTCACGTATACTTTTTCGCACTCAAACTTTGAAGCATAGCCAGCCGGGTATCAGTTGTAACAATCGTCGATCGGCTATACCTTCGTTTGTGACTGATATTTCTTGCTATAGTAATCCGCCGGTCTGGATTGACTTAGGTATACTTTTCATAGGCTATTAAGACTTTTTGCGGTTTTTCCAGCGAAGGCTATGTAACCTGCATGAATAACGAAGATTAAGCGTACCGAAAGTTAATTTTCCTATGAACTTTGGCTAGCTTTTTCATTGCCGTTTCGAACTGTCCGACTCCAATGCCTGTAACGTTGGAGCAGAAGATAGATCACCAGATGTGGGCAAAATGGCGGGACTTACGAACGTAGTCTCCGGAGAGACTCTCCTTACAAGATGTATTATCCTTTACTTAATGTCATAAGAATCCATGAGGAACTGCTTCCCACTGTGGATGTGCCATATCCATATCTACACTAAGATATGAATAAACTTCCTACGCACTTTAAGGCCTGACTAGACTTTTTTATCTGAAAGCTGGAGAAAAATATTAGAGCTTCTACTGCAGCAAGATAATCGGGCATTTGCCTTTTTCACAGCTATGAGATGGGTTAAGCAATATAACGAGCGTGCCAATGACATCTTCGTCAGCAGTAAAAAAAACGTCGTGGCGCATTCTGACTGAGGAAGGTGTATGATCACATCTCTACATTCAGTGGATGAAACAACAGGTCTAGGCTTTCAGTGAACATATCAGCTGTAATGGCTGTAAAAATCAAGTTTCACTAACGTTTTCATACTCTAGTCATCTGTCGCTGGGACACAAGCGGAAGCAGAATATCAATATACAGAAGATTAACATGTCAGTACCGATCATACAGCTTACAAAGGATATTAGCAACTACCCCAACCCGCTTTTACCCGCAGGCATCGTCAAAGTTATTTAAACTATTTGACGATAATCCTTCAATTGTTCTTGCGGAGCAAAACAAATGCTCTGTGAGCATTTTGAAGGGGTTGAAAATCTCTATCCCTGGTCTTCGCAAGCATAATGGGGAAAACTGGGCCATCACATTGAAGCAGGCAAACAAGTACAGTTTGGAATCACTGTGGGACAAAAAAGAAAGGTCTCATAGGTCGCATACAACTCGTACAGACGTCGCCTAACTCGAGTAATCAAACGCCGCATATATCTCCACAAAAGTCGTATCCTATATGATATGCAACTTTTCTGCGACTTGTGCAGCTTTTCTTTCCCGTAGTATAGAGACTCTTCTCTTCAGCCTATATATGATCCTATCAGAAATTCCGTCACTTTAAACCTGTTTATATAACAAACTATTGATAATGCTTTATAAACTTCACGGAGACAAGCACGTTCTGTCGCCATCGTTTCTGGCTTATCCTGATCTAGGTCTTTAATTTCTTTAGATTGATTTTTTCAATACCTATACTATGAATTTAGCTGATTAGCTAAACCAAACTCTGGATCTGCAAGATGTTACGATTTTGCCAAACGATAATTTATCAGCCGCTTGCTTTGGTAAGCAATATTTGGTTTCTGGGCGGGCTTCTAATCTCGGCATCATAAATCAGACTATGCATGCCATGTCTTCTCCGATGAAATAAACTTTCTACTATGCATCCAAGATTTGCCTCCGGGAAATGCGTTTTTTCTTTCTTTAAGACACATTTGGCTAGAACAACCGGGACGAACCGGGATATTTTTTTTTGGCAAAATGTTGTAGAATAAGACCCTTTTTGCTATAAACGCGTCTTCATTGATGAAACAGGTTGGTCTCGTCATCTGACCGTCAACCGTAGTGCAGGCATAGGTATAACCAAATTTAAAGCAAAGGATTCTAAGGAGAAAGGCGGAGATACCAAGCATAGCTAAAGAAGTTGCATGACGGTGAAAGTCATAAATGAAACTATTTAATCGTCAAAAGAAGAAGAAAAAGAAAAGAAAAGTGAGAACTTCGTCGGTCATCTGTTGGCTGTCTTTGGACACGGCGAATAATAAAATCAAAACATATTTAATTGAATTTTCCATATATGACACTAGACCAAAAGGAAATGGGATCTGGTACTAGACCCATTTACACTAGCTTACCTAGCATTTGATGTTATTGTTAAACACATGATACTTGTTCTACGATTATATTATAGAACGAAATTTTTCTACCTCGAGGTTCTTTCTTATATGGGCGCGCTGTTGGATGAAATTTTTCCTTTTCATTTATCAGATTCTGTGATGACAATATGCCCGTTTAACCTCCCGCTATCGGTCGCTAAAACTTACACGTTGTCCTAGTGTAACACTCCATGGAGGTCGCTTCTCTAAAACAAGATATTTACGTCGCATGACCTGCTTCTAGTAATTTGCAAAGAGATAAACCAGCAGCAGCGACGTATTAACGAGTGGTGACGCTTATCGTAGTGTTGAAGGGGTCAGACCAAAGAATACCTTAACACAACTTTTAGCTCAGCACTATTCCTACAATTGACCGTTAAAGTTCTTGAGATCGCGAAAAGTGCCACTGATCTATGTCTTTCTTAAACCACGCTCTCTAAAAAGCTCAGATTCGTGGAGTTTTTGAAGTAATATCTGCCGGGTTTACAACGATTTCAGGGTTCTCCTATTCATTTCCCAGGTTTCCGCTTGCTGGTGCGTACTTGTCACGATTATTAATAGCTAAGCGAAACCCCGTAGCTACAATATGTAAGAAAGGACGAAACAAATTCTATATATGCACACGTGATTGTATAGAAGATATCGCAGGCTCTTGCTGTCGTAGAATGCCCTTTTGGTTGGTTATTTTGGATGATAACTTCTTGGTACCGTCTCGATATGTTGAACGATGGCAATGATAAAGCTTTCACTTACTTAACCGTAGTGGACAGTTGAAGCTAGTTAGTGAGTGATTCCCCGCAAAGACACTCTAGTGCGGTGTCGCTTTTTCTTATTTAGTCCTGGGACATCCTTGATAGCTATTAAAAAAGTATTCAGGTAAAGTATCCATAAGTCCAAAGAGCTTGATCACTCGGTCCATTGCATCATCGTCCAACTCGCAATATTAGAAGCCATCCATCGTCATAGCAGCTCCAGTAGTCGAGCCCGGTTTAATTTTTAACTGGATCTCACTTAGTGTGAATAATATTTGCGCTCTAGTCTAGAGTTAATAACTTAAATTGTGATTTCTAGTGTAATTCCCAAATAATACTTTCCTTCTTTAGTTTCCTGAGGCAACAGCGGATACGATCAAAAAGTACAGTTGCTTTGAGTGCAAGCTTTGGCTGAGGGCGATGATAGATATTGAGAATAGGTTATACTTTAGTTGTCAAACGAACATAAAGATAACGTTATCTGGAATCTATTTAAGAGTCGGATGCAGAAAATTGCAGGTGGGATCTTTTGCCTCACATGAACTGAGCGATGTAACGTTAGACGTAGCTTCTCGGATCGCGCAGAGATCTCACGAGAAAAGTTCGACAATAATGCTGAACATTATTTATATTGTGATTGCCAACTCTGGGTAATGGCCAGCTTTCATACTTTGTTAGTGCAACAGTTAGGAGCAGCGCGGACTCGAAGTGATCGCGAATAGATCAGTTTCTTACTCCGTCCGTAACATTCCAATCGTAACTTCCGAAAATGTCAATATCCGCAGTGTTCTATTAAAATAGACGATAGTGCCAAATTTTTCTTTTCGATCTACCTTCAAACAAATCCATGTTATACTGACTTCTAGAAAAAGCAACATTTGAAAGAGCGATCTTCCTCCTTGAAAAACGGTACACAACTTTTTTTCTATTTCGTCGCGTGGTACCATAAACGCCTCAAGCGGAGATCATCATAACAGCTGTATTTGGTTTGTGGCAAAGCAAAGGTAATGATAGCACCCACCATTTTGAAATGCCGTTTCTATATTAAAGTATACAAAAAAGCTATCCTATAGTGTTTCATTCGAAAAACGAAAAGGCGTTACAGCTCTATAGATGTTTATATATTGTCGCATAGTTGAAAAGCAAGGAATCAGCAGGACGTTTTTATTGACAACTATCCTTTTTAGGTTACAAAAGCGTATAAGACTTGCCTCAGTGCGGGGCCTTGAATGATCCTAAAAATGGGAACATGCAGGTGCAGTGTCACACCTGTTGGTTAAGATCAACAAAAAGAGATCTACGCTACTTTGCTAGGCGCACAAAGTAACCAAAAGATCGTTTATGTATAAGATGTTGTATATTCTTGTATACTTATGATTTGAGCCAGACCTTTGTTTATGGTCGGTTTGGTAGCCGATCACGATCGACTTGTTGGAATTCGATGAAGCTGGTCTGTGACACACTAAGCAATAGGCACTAATTTGAATCAGAAAAGGGACCCTTTGTGATTATCTTTTTATAGAATTTTTACCTTAATCGATTTATAAAAAAGACAGGTTTTATACCCGGAAAAGAGCGGTTATCATTGCCACACGTCGCACCGAATAGTCCTAGGTAAAAATTGGTTAGAGTTGGTAAGCGATAGTGTGAGTCAACCCTGAAGGATAAATGGTTTGAAGAAAAACCAATGCTAGAAAAATACAATAATGTAAATTTTTTTAGTGCCATCACGGTACATTATAGATACATTGGGTCAATAATCTCAGCAGCCATACCAAAACTCATCTACACTTTGCCATTTGAAGTTGGAAAAAGGCGGATATCGAAAATAACGTCCCTCCGTATAAAAAAAGAATAACCCTCACCACCGTGAATTTTTTTTTTTCAACGTAACAGAAAGTTCTCCCCTCCCTTTCCTCTCCTCTGCCGAATGCAACTGAGCTGGCGAGATATTGTATGCTGTTTGTGGTTATGTCTAGCAACCATTCAAGCGTACCCCGTTCAGCCGTTGCCCGGCAACAACCAATATGTCGTCAATGATCAGGAATACGAAGTCGATACGAGCCGATTCGCACAGCTTCTATCAACGCACCTCTTGTTTGATCATCTCGAAATGGCATTTAGCCTTCTGTCGAAAAATATTTCGCTCCATTTCCAAGAGGCCATTCAGGTCAATGTAAAATCACCTGAATCGGTTGACAACGGATCGTCATCCGTCGATGTTGAGATTCTTAAGGGCCAGTTGAGAGGCGCCGTAGGATGTAAGCTGTCCTTTTTTTTTGTAACACCTTCAGCTGACCTTAACTTTATTATTATTATCATTGTTGTTTAGCCTACATCGAAGATAAACTGCCGTCCATGTGGAATGAGCACGCATCTGCCCTGGATAAGTCGTCCCTTCAAGGTTTCATCGAGTACACAGTCCATCAATATTGTTCGAACAGAGAACAAACTTCGAAAGAAGAAGCAGAAATAGAAGAAGAGGAGAAGGAGAAGGACGAGCAAATCGAGGCCCAGGAGACGGAATTGCCTTACGTTTCCGCTGATAGGCCCATCACTGTACCCAACGCTTGCCTGGAAAGGAATTCAGTTTCCTTTTTCGCGTCGCTTCGGCAGTACATCGCCACACACATTCGCCATACGTTATCCGATATGATGTACGACGATCTGCCTGTACTATTTGCATCCACACGCGACCAAGTGCTTGGTATTCTCGAGCACTTTAACCGACACCTACAAATCTTTTCTGGCGATGTCGAACTCACATTGGTCCTTGGTGAGATAGATCACACGTGGTTGGCCTCGCCCTCACAAATGAATGCAATAATGACCACAGTATCTCATTGGTCTGAAGTTGAAGATGACGAGGACAACAAAATGACCCAGACCGATCCAGTGCAATCTATTCGCCATTTCACGTCCTTAGCACGATCCACAATATAAAACCCTCGATCGATTTGCCCCTCTCCCCTCCTCTTATCCCCCTTAAAAAAAGGACGCATGCATTTTCTTTTTTGTTTCTTTTTTCCTCACTTGCACATGTTTCTCTCATTCTTCCTCTTTCTGCCTTCCTCTACTTTTGATTTCCCCCTCTATCCCTAAAGTGTACATAACCGCACGCACTCCATCACACATATATGTCGCTCATTCCATCACTGAATTTTTTCTGTTCTACAATAAAACCATTGAATCATATCTTTGCTTTGATTATGTCTGATACATCTACATTTCTATCCACAACAAAGTCCTGCATTCGCCCGCGAAAATAAATTCTATGTTTCTGACCGGGTCTATTGTATGTATCCGATCCCACATATGCTGCGTCGCCTGGATAAGCCAAACAATGATGGTATTCATCTTTCTTCATCGGATCGTCTTCCTCTACAGGTGACAATTGTGGTAGAATCGAGATGACGCGTCCGTCCTGTGTACGAAGCGTTCCCAGGCCAACCTTGCTAGCAAGTAATTTATAGTCGGGTATTTGCTGCATTAAGTATAGGCAGTAAAACTGAGGTGGGAAAAGGACGATCTGCTTTTGACGCCATTGTGTTAACGCTAGAAAGAGAAGATCATTTCAGTATGCTAAACCAAAAGATAAAGGAACAAATACCTTCGTCCGGCGTGAACCAGTCAAGCTGTACGGTTTCTTCACCATCCGCCTCGGTAGGAAGCACTTTATCCTTTAAGACGGTCAAAAAGAAGTTTGTGTTGTATCGTTTCTTCTCATGAAGCGGCGTGACCCAGTTTGCAAAGCTCACCAGCCGATCCGTAGCTGGTTGGAGCTGAAACATATCGCACATCACTTTGAACTGCGAGGCATCGTCATGGACCTTTTTCCTCCAGTCGCTGGCGTTTAACTGGGGTATAGCGCTTGCCGGAGGGTTGGTCAATAAAAGGCCGGATTCTTCAAATGTTTCGCGGATGGCACATATCTTGCTAGTCAAAATTCTTCTGAAACTGTCAATAAACTACATAGAAGCTCCCGACTGTCCCACCATCTTCCTGTTTCCTCGTCTTTGATGATAAACAACGCCGACTTACATATCATCTCGATTATTAGGCCAATAAGATGCATGATCGAACGAGTCGACAACACCTCCAGGAAATACATGTGCATTGATAAAACTGCTTTTAGCATTTCTGAGGGGAAAGGAAGAGTTAGACACTTGTTTTTTTTTGATGCATTATGCCCACAATTACTAACCGTTTCATCATCAGAACCCGATAGTTACATCCTTGTTCGGTGTTTTCTGTCGTGGGGGCAACCACAATGAGACTATCAACCGTTACCATGAGCTACATTACCTAGGTCATCGTTGCTTAGGACTTACGTGGCTGAGGGACGAATGACAGTTGGGTTCGACAATGTGGACATGGTACGACGGACAGACGGGTTGGCCCTTTTTAAGTTGGGTGGTTCAAAGTTCAATAAAAAATAAAAAAAAAAAGTAGGAAGACAGGAAGAAAGAAGGATGGGTTTATGTTTACCTCCACAATACTCGAAATAGGACGACCATGACCAAACAGAAAATGTCCTATATTGGGGAAGAGGTTTAACCGCGCGGGGATGTGTGTGCCAGGAAAGAAAAGCGAGAGGGAGATGGAAAGATATAGTTTGTTTAGTGGCACCTATCAGAACAAAACCCGTTACCAATTCTATTCCCATTAAAGGGTTTCTTCGTGTGTGTGTACTCCCTGCCTTCTTCTCTTGCAACTTTTCCCACGGGCTCACTCTGGTCGGATTTTTCACACGCTTTAAAACAATCACTGTCCACCCTTTTTTTCTTGGTTTTTATTCCTTTCTCCCTTTTCTTTGAAACTTGGGTTATCATGCTGCGTTCGACAACCACATCAACAACAGCGGCTTTGTTGAAACAACATCGATTACGATGGCATACCTTTGGAAGAGTAAATGCATCGTCCAGTTCTAGATAACACCTTCTTTTTCTTTTTTCTTCGTACTGAACTCTCTTTTATAACTTCAGATGGCCTATAGCATGAATGTGAATCGGGCGGAGAAGCCCAATCCCAGCTGGTCCAATCCAGAAAAGTTTACAACTGAGATGAATTTTGTACAGAATATGGGATCTCTGAAAGCTTATCGGGTAATGGACCATACCGGTAATGTGCTTCAACGCGAGCATGACCCTAAGCTACCCAAAGAAGAGGTGCACGACCTGTATAAGAAAATGGTCCAGCTTCATACCATGGATGGTATTTTGTACGAAGCCCAGCGTCAGGGTCGTATAAGCTTCTACATGACCCATTATGGTGAGGAAGCCATGATTGGTGTGGCGGCTGCCCTGCAACCCAAGGATGTGGTTCACGGCCAATACCGGGAGGCATTTATGCTTCTCTATCGAGGCTTTACGATTGATGACTGTGTCAACCAGTGTTTTTCGAATGAGTTGGATGGGGGCAAAGGACGTCAGATGCCGGTCCATTATGGCTCAAAGAAACACAACTTCCAAACCATCTCCTCTCCTCTGGGCACCCAGATTCCTCAGGCAGCCGGTTCGGCCTATGCCCTGAAGATGTCTGGATCCCAGAACTGCAGTGTCTGTTTCTTCGGTGAAGGGGCAGCATCGGAAGGTGATTTTCATGCAGGTCTTAACATGGCAGCCACCCTTAACTGCCCTGTGATATTCATTTGGTAAGTTACCTCCTTTTTTTTTTCTTTTCGATTTCAAGAGAAAGAAGAAACAACTCAATGAACCTTCTTAATTTTGCCGCCAAAAAGTCGAAACAATGGTTATGCCATTTCCACACCAGCATCGGAGCAATACAAGGGAGACGGCATCGCCAGTCGCGGTGTTGGCTATGGTATTGATACGATCCGAATTGATGGTAATGATATCTGGGCAGCCTATAATGCCACGAAAGCGGCAAGAGCCATTGCGGTGAGTGAGAACAAGCCAGTCTTGATTGAGGCGATGACGTACCGAATCGGACATCACAGTACATCAGATGATTCGACCAAGTACCGTGACCGCAAAGAAGTCGAGGAAAGGGCTCAGTTTGACAACCCTATCACGCGGCTGCGACGCTACATGGAAGTGAATCAATGGTGGGACCAACAACAAGAGGAGCAGCTGCGAAAGGAAGTCAAGAAAGATGTGTTGCAACGATTCGCAGCGGCTGAGAAACGCAAGAAACCTGCCATTGATGAACTGTTCAGTGATGTCTATGACGAGTTGACACCTAATCTGGTCGCACAAAAGAACGAGCTAGAAAGATTGATGAAGACATACCCAGACTACTATCCCACCGCTGATTTTGCACCCTCTTCTTCATCATCGTCCTAACTTATGCAAATTCTCCCTCTTTCTTCTTCTTTTTCTCTAATGTCTCCACACCTCTTTTCTTATATTTCGTTTATCTATTTGCAAACACACAAGAACAAAGAAATGGGATTGGAATCAAAAAGAAAAGGAAGATTTTTTTTGTTGCATGTGTAAGCTGGGTTTCTCCATAGACCTTGTGTCCACCTTTCCCGCACGGACTTAGCATCCGGAAATCCTTCATCAGAGTTTTTGGGTCTCAGCCATATGCCCGGCTATCATGCGCATAGAGTGCTCTGCATTTTTCCTTCTTCACTTTGCCAACGCACATTTATGACAAAAAAACCTTCAGCCATAAAGCAAAATTCTTTCATGAATGGAAAGCCATTACCCATGATTCAAAAACCTATGGATGACATTACTTGGTGCCTCAATAACGCCAGTCAACTTAGCCTGAAGCTCTTTGCCACGAATTTTGGACTCAAAGACAAACAGACCGCTAATCGACGTTATAATGATATTTTATCTTCAAAGGCTTTCAAGGACTGCCCTAATCAAAACAAGTTGCGTCAAGATTTCCAGCAATGGAAAGGAAGTGTTGATGAAATGAGTTACTGGACACTCAAAGAATACAACGAACACGAAAAACTCTGTCGAATGCGATTAGAAATTGATGGCTTAAAAACTGCAACACACTACGGTTTGGAAAGGGGATCAGTCTTACGACGGAGCCGATCACTCGAGGACTGGTATACAACGCTGAGTTATTATTATGCACCAGTTTCAGCTTTAGGCCTAGTTTCTTAATGAGCTGCTATTAGGTCTACAAGGAAGCGATCAAAACTTGGAGAAAGCGATATCAATGAGGGACAAAATGATCAGGTTATCTTTATCCATTTCTTAACCGTGTGTTGACCATGCTATTTACGTGCTTGTACTTCGTAGGAGGAAGCAGAACATGATGGGATCGACTTGCTTGATGCATTTGATGATGAATACAGCAGCAATTGTGCAGATGCACTTAGCGACAATCTGACGTGCGGTGACCCCGTATCGGATCTCAGCATCAATCATCATCCACAAAGGAATGGCGCATATTTTGTTGTCGAGGAGGCGGAATTAAGCTCAGACGAAGACGAAGAAACCGGCAGTAACCCATCGTCATCATGGATAGAAGAAGGAGTTAACTTATCTTACGAGTGCGCACAGCATACGGAGAATTGCTTTGCGAAAAGTGATCCGCAGGAATTATCTGATGTTAGCATCCTGTAAGCTCAGGTGAAGGGAGAATAAATTCGTGCAATTCTGATGCTAATCACTCATTAGGGCGATGAATACAATTTATGTCTTTGCAGAAGACATCATGTCATCCATCACTCGTCACTTTGGGATCCCGGACCTCCATCCTGCAATAATCGACAAGCTTGGTTTATTTGTTGACTTACCTCAGCCCAGTGCTAATGCTATAGCGTGGTGCTTGCGATGTAGTTCGGTATGTGCGTACGAAAATGTATTTTCTGTGTGCAAAACTGACTTTGTGTATCTTTTACAGAGATCATATGAAAACTGGCGGGCCATTCAAAGGTTGACGATCAGTTACTTGAACGAAGCTTTATCATCTGATGATGATCTGGATTTAATTGTAGCCAACATATTACACAGAATGTATGTAGAATATTTGCGAGCATGAGTTTCATAGCAAAACAGTTCTGACCTTATTCTCCTAGTCTACCACAACTAAAATTGAACGGGAGCATTAGAGAAAGAGAAGAAGATACTTTTGTACATGACGTTCTCGCACCGCTTCTCGATGTCACATTTTCTTTTGATACTGCACTGGGCCATTTCTGGTAAGCTGTTACGAACGATATTCATGAAGTTGCATTAAATCCATTTTCCTTTTCAGGGCAAATGTCAGTCTGGATGATGCACACAAAGAATACAAACCAGATTATGGAGTGTATGCAAATGGATTAAGTAGGAAGTTTGTGGTCCTGGTTGCAGAGTTCAAGCCGCCGGAAGGGCGTCAACGGCAGGAATCAGACTTGATTAAGATTGGAAAAGAAATGCGCACGATGTTGAATCGGCTGCTGCTCATCGGTGTGCAGGATCCTGTGGTGTGTGGTATATTAGCGTGCAAAAACCGTCTGCATACTTTTAAAATGGAACTCAGAGCCCCAAAAGTTTACACCATGGTTCAGCTGTCAAGTATACAGTTGGCAAGAAGTTCCGACGATCTCGGACTTTTGCCAATACTTGTCGCTAGGCTACTACAACTCAAGGTATGCCAGATACAATATGGCAAAACAATAGCACAATTGCTGAATTTCCATTTTTTTGCTTTAGAGAATAGCCCTGATGACTGCCCAAAAAGTACAAGATCTGAACAAACAAATTCGTAATGGGAACCCAGCAGCTAGTTCTGTCCACCCGTCATGGATAAATAAGAAGTTTTATTCCGTGCAGAAGATAAAGACTGAAGGCGCTTGATAGTAGTACACCCAAAAATTTATTCTTCTAGTACTCTAATAATTTAATACTCCTTGACGTTTGCTGATGCTAAGCACGATAGCCTCCTTTTCTTAGATAGAACAGCATTAGAAAACATTCTAGTTGACATTTCTAGCTTGTAGTACAAGAATTTTGCTGTTAAACAGGGTACCATGTTAAATGATGTAGGAGAACCGAGTCCAATGCTAGCCTCCAATGAGTCGTATGGTCACTGTCCAGGTCGCTGCATTGGGCTAGATGCCAGCGACTGAACGCGTCAACCCATCTCCTACAAGTTTGTTGGACTTTTATAGTCGGGTATCTCACCAGAAAAAAAGGTCTCCGTGGCAGCGTTGTGGACACAATAAGTAACGGTCTGTTGTTAATACAAGTTCGACAAAATAGCAAAGAGCATACCTCTTTACCGGCATCTTGTTTTTCTTCGCATCAAGGAAGAGCTCCAGCAGCGTCAGCCCTGACCAGTGCCTTTTAAGGTCTCCAGCAATACCCACAACCTCTGCAGGCTAGAACAGTGTGTGGAATCGATGAACAACCCGCAATCTTCCCCGATGCGCTTTAGGAGAACCGAGTCCAATGCTAGCCTCCAATGAGTCGTATGGTCACTGTCCAGGTCGCTGCATTGGGCTAGATGCCAGCGACTGAACGCGTCAACCCATCTCCTACAAGTTTGTTGGACTTTTATAGTCGGGTATCTCACCAGAAAAAAAGGTCTCCGTGGCAGCGTTGTGGACACAATAAGTAACGGTCTGTTGTTAATACAAGTTCGACAAAATAGCAAAGAGCATACCTCTTTACCGGCATCTTGTTTTTCTTCGCATCAAGGAAAAGCTCCAGCAGCGTCAGCCCTGACCAGTGCCTTTTAAGGTCTCCAGCAATACCCACAACCTCTGCAGGCTAGAACAGTGTGTGGAATCGATGAACAACCCGCTATCTTCCTGTTGTTGCGTATGGAAAAGCCAACACAGCAAAACGACCGCCAGTGTGACGCTCTGAATTTTTTAATGCTCAAGGCACAACTCCGATTATGGCCGCCTGACCGTATTGTTTCGCCAAAAGGATGAATATGAACATCTTTGGTTTTTCGTTGGAATAATCCTTATAATGCTTTCAAGCTTCATTTCAACAGCAACTGGATACTCTTCTTTTATTCATGTTTATTCTTTTATCATCTGTTCCGATATCAGTGATTGGTATTACCATGACATGTCAGCTCTGCGTTATGAAGTTGCTGCAAACTGCGACAAAAACTTATTTTCCTGTATCTTATACAGCAGTCTCAACTCGTCTCAATCTCGTCTCACGGTGTGGGTGAGAAAATGAGTAACCCAGTCTTCATCTAAATGAACTGAAAAATGCGTCCTGTATTTGCACGGTCGTTGGCATCAATGAGCAAAAATTGAAGCTCACGATAGTTGACAATACACATCCTTTCCAAAGGACATTGTTCATGGCTGCAGTCAAGAGTACTAGTTTGAAATCAATCCATGCCATGGATACTGTTGTGTTTCCTTGCAGTTTCAATGTACGTTTCCTGCAACTTTCCTCTATTTCCCTTTCTTTTTGCTTCAATTAGTGGAACGGCCAAAAAAGAGGAAGATCCATCTCGCTTTGAGGTAGATTCCATCTCTGGTGATGACAGATCATAGCTGGGTAGCCTCAATCATGGAGCAGACAACGGGATCATGGTTCCTGAGTGTAGATGCGTATAGCCTTTTCCAAACTTCAATTCTATCGCTGCATGGCTGGAGCGAATTTTCTGTTCCGAGGCATTTGATAGATTTCTTCCATATATGCCAGCAAAAAACGAAAAGACTATGTGTAATCCACGGCGCACCGGAGAATGCATAGGACCCATAAATTTTATTCATCAGATGCAACCGCTGCCAAATGTAGAATCTCAATCATCTGCATAAACATTTACCGACTTGATAAATAGGCTATGATGTATTGTTATCATAATTATAACTCTTCCAAGCTATTCGTCTTTTGGATTGCTTCATGTCATTGTTTCATTAAAAATTAACAGAATGTGATAAGCAACTTTTCTATCCGCTGTTTGCAAAATGTTCATTGTCTGACCGATTACCCTAGTTTTCTGTCACTGACAGGGTTAAAGGCCAAACGCAAAATAAATATTAGTTGACTCATAGTATTTGATAGTTTCTAGTCATTTTTCCTTTTAAAATGTGGTCCCTGTTGATCGGTTCGGGTCAAGGTATCCTATGACCTGGTTCCATATTTAGTAAAGACCTGCTTTCCATTGTTCTGTCAAACTGTTGCAATCACGCAGCACCTATGAGATTTATTTGAATAGTGGACATAAGACATAGTAAGCAAAATGCAACGTGTCTCTTCAATACAACTCTTTTTGATAAATCCGTGATAGATTGGTCTGCTTGGGCATGAGACGGGGTTAACTATCCATGAAACCTTGCCTATTTCCCACTAAAAAAGAAAGCAAAAGGGCTTGCGTCATTAATAATCACATTGCGCGTCCTTTTTCTTTGTTGTCTTATTTTTATACTTAGCTATCCTTTCTTTCGAGCCTTACAATGCGCCCAAATATACCGTTACCTCGTTTACATGACAAATCCGTCCCACGGAGGAATAAATCAAGACCAGTGGTTAGCTATGAGGAGTGTCTCAGGCACATACGAGCACGATACGAAGAAAGGCTTTTAAAGATACTCGCCGACTACATCAAGCCGCGGAAGAGAAAATCAGAATCCGAAGCTTCCGAACATCCACCCATTGATGAGGTGAAAAGGTAAATCTTACAAGTTGAAAAAGCCAAGGGCAGATTCCGTAGCATTTTTCAGCAGGCAGCGGACGCTTGGAACAAAGAGCTTGAGGACTCACAGCAAGATCCAGTGCTGATCACTTCGTATCAAATTCAGCAAGCTATAAAGGCTGCTGATCATGATATCGCGATCGAATGGATCGCGTACATTGAAGCAAACATACAGTCTTTGTATGAGATAACATGCAGAAAGAATGATGAGGAGAAGAGAAAGAAAGATGAAGAGGGGAAGAAAGACGACAAGAAAAACGAGTCAAACATTAGAAACTGTACAACGATGGTTAAACATATTCTAAGAAAAGATCTGGCAAACTCAGATGTGGAAATCATAATGAAGCTAATCAACACAAAAGCAGAAATATTAACGAATTGCATGTTCGAGGTCTCATTGCTTGCGAAGCAAGCCATCATCGATAAAGCCTCTCGGTAAGTGGTCAGCTTGCGTGTTATATCTTGGATTATGTTTAACGCATCAGTATCGCAGAGGAGGGGACCTTGTAGACGTAGAGAAAATGCTTCCGTTTCATGCCTTGAGGGCAAAATTATCGTCGCCTTTGGTCCTGGCTCCACCGACAGTCGAGCTGCAACAACATCTCCTTGCCGTGCACAAAAAAGGCACTTCAAACGATGCCGCATATGATTTTCTTTCCCAAAACCATTTATCTTACTTGCTGTCACACCATATGAGCCGTTTTAAATCCCGTGGATTGACAAGAAAGCCTTTATGGGATATTGAATTTCCTGTGGAAAATGATTATCCTCGGGAACCCCTGGCAAATGGCCTGAGTGGCACCATCGCGGTCTATTTACGCCAATACGGCACCGCTTGTCAGAACATGTGGACGGGTTCTATGATACCCTATTTGCTTCAGAGACTAGTGTTGCTTTTATTACGATTTTCATTGGCACCAGAACGCGAAAAAGAAGTGTACGCTCTGCGCTGTCGAGAAAAGGCCGAGGAAAAAAACAAAAGGTTAACATTGCTTCCTCATTTCAACTCAAAGCTAATTATGCTACCCCCTGTTGTATAGTGTTCGCAACGAACCATCAATTGCCACAGTTGATTGGCGTATTAAATATCAAACTCGACGGTTCGAGAAAATGAAAAAGCGGATGCCATCTGACGATAGTCGTCTGCAGAAACTTTCGAATATCATTGCAAATCTTAAATTAACCAGGTCGAAGTTAGTCGCGCAAAAAAAAGCTTGGTAAAAACAAGCAGAAGAAGTATCCAGAGAGTGTATCGACTGGAGAATTGGAAGATGTTGACATGGAGAACATATTATTGAATAGCGAAGATAGCCATGGAAGACATTGAAGAAAAGTGCAATGACCAGGAAGAGGAAGAAACAGAGGGCACGGAGAGGTCTATGGATACAAGCGAAAACAGATTGGTCAGCGGGACCAGTTACAAAATTGGGACGAAGTGTGGATCGGAAACCGTAACAACATCGACGTCGCCTGCAAAGAAAATGAAAAAGTCCAGAGAAACCAGTCGTTCCAGGTTGCAAAGACTGACAACAGCTACCAAACGGCTTCTATTATTGGAAAACCTCTCCATAGACAGTATAACGGTCAAATCTTTGCAAGAAGAATTCAGTAGACTTGATCTGGACGGTCAAGAGGGAAAGGTTATGAAGGAAATCTACTGCTTTCTGAAACCATTTGTTCCCTATTCCACCGGCGAAATTGTTGTCGACCGTCACCCTTTGTTGAACGCGCCATTAGTCTTGCTTGCAAACACGATTTTTGCAGTGACTGATTACAAGAAGTTTTCTCGCTCTACTTGTCCTATTGTGCGTCCTTCAGCTATCTATTCGCTTGTACTAAATCCAACGACCACGTTCGAGGTCTTATGCAATGTCAAGGATAATGATATGGATGGTTTTGATGTCTTCGGCCCCGACGGAAAGATAATCACGACCTTGCCAGATACAAGACATAACCCAGACTATGTTATGGGGGCATTCTTCGATTTAAATGCGCTGGATCGCATGTGCCGAAAGCATGGACTCAAGTTTGATCATGTAATCAAAGTTAGTCGCACCACACTGCAACAATTCAAGGCATAGTTCTAGACAGTAGAGAGCTTGTGAGGTCAAGATACGATAAAAGAAAGAAGAAGTCAACACGTGCTTCTGCATCAGCGATCAAAAAAGCGCAAGAGAGCAGTGCCGTGGTGGCTATTGAAATAAGCATCAAGGAAAGCACAAGTAGCAAGAAAAAGATCGAGGCCAAGATAAAAGACTGTACTGGAAATATACGATTCTTATCGGAGCAGATCGATACAAAGAAACGAAGCAAATCTGGTACGTCAAGTGCGATTTCCGATCGGCAAATCTTGAAGAAGGAACGACAACAAAAGAACTACAAGCTGCTTTCGGAACGTAAGAAGCTACAAGATCTCCGGCATCAGAAATTCATCGCTATTAATGTAAATATCCCTTCTATTGTTATACTCACTAACTATGTGTTTATTTATCATAGGATAATATCCAGCAGCAATTAAGAAAGGAGGAGGAAAAAAGAGCGAAAGAACGCAAGAAACGCAAAAAACCAAAGGAAGACAAGGAGAGCATGACGAAGGTCACTTCGAAGCACTACAAGCACGAAGATGACGCTTCAAAGATGGATTTGAGTGGCCTAGCTGATAATCAAGCAAAGAACATTTTGTTTTCTGGAACTGATTATGGGGTTGTTACCATGTCCGAAACAGTAGCGTTGCCCATGGAGCGGTTAAATTACCACTTGAAGCTTTATAATCGCTTTACTGCTCTGGAGAGTGAGGAGGCTACTTCCAGTGATA